>CAUYQV010020688.1:0-20677 GCA_963574575.1 Galagoides demidoff | reverse complement strand
GTTTTTCTTTAGGGCTGCATAGTATTCCATGGTGTACATATACCACAGTTTATTGATCCATTCGTGGATCGATGGACACTTGGGCTTCTTCCATGATCTGGCAATTACGAATTGGGCTGCAATAAACATTCTGATACAAACATCTTTATTGAAATGTGATTTTTTTGTCTTCTGGGTATATACCTAATAATGGAATTGTAGGGTCGAATGGCAGGTCTATTTTTAGCTCTCTAAGTTAATGCCTTCTAAATCCCCCTTTTCACAGAACCCACATTTGTAAGAACTCAAAAAGAAAACATCAGTATTTAAAATTGAGACTTACGTTCTTAGAGGCAGATGTAAATACTGAAGCAGGCTCTCTCAAGTATTTTAGCAGTGTGAGAACTTAGAGCAGTGGTTAGACTGGTTTGTGCTGTGCTTACATAGGGAGGGTAGCACAGCACAGCAATCCAGTTCACAGTATGCCTGCCCCTAATGTTTACATCACATTTCTCTCAATTTTTTTTTTTTTTTTTTTGCAGTTTTTGGCCAGGGCTGGGTTTCAACCCACCACCTCCAGCATATGGGGCCAGCGCCCTATCCCTTTGAGCCACAGGTGCCGCCCAATTTCTCTCAATTTTGTGATAAAATTTAGCTGAACAATTTAAGATTTTCTTATGGTTTAAATTGTTTAATTGTTGATCTGTATATTTCCAAACATGACCTCATTGGAGAGTCAGTGTATTTGGATAACAATGAAATCAGGTTCATAAGCTTTTTCTTTTTAAAGGATTCATGCCATAGCCAAGTTGTAAAAGTAACATTTGAGTACAAAGCTATCAATACTTGGTTTAATTTCATTGGTTTGTCTTTTGTGGTACTAGGAAGATAATTTTACTTTTCTGTTTCTTTCTGCATTCAGGCAAATGAGTCACTAAAGCTTCATCATATGAATGTTTAAAAATTGCTGTTCTCTGACATCAGCCATTCATGAAAACCACCTGGGTTTCCCAAAGTCTGTATTTATGGCTTCTCTCTATAAAGATTTGCGTTATTCACCTACTTAATATTTTTTTAGCATCTTTATCCATCATTGCATCTCAGTGTCTGGACCTAAAATGACAGTTAACAACAACAGTTCCTAGTAATTAGGAACAGTGATCATGTGCCAGACACTGCTCCCTGCAACCCTGTGAGGCAGGTGGTATTTTTATCCTCATCTGTAAGATGGGGAAGCTAAACCTTAGACATGGTGCCCTAGTCAGCTAAGACTGCTGTAATGAAATACCATAGATGGGTGGCACAAACATTTACTTTGTTTGTTTATTTCTCATAGTTCTGAAGGCAGGAAGTCCAAGACCAGGCTGGTGGCAGAGCTATTTCTGGGGAGGGCTTCTTTCTGACTCAGACAGCTGCCTTCTTGCTGTGTTTTCACCTGTTACAGAGAAAGCTCCAGTCTCTTGCTCTTATACAATGCAGATCCCATCATGGGGTACTTGCCTTCCTGACCTCTTCTGAGCCCACTCCCCTCCCAAAGATCCCACCTCCTAACACTGTCTGATTGTCAGCTGAGGCCTTAGCATATGAATTCCGGGGGCAGGATACACACATTAGTCCCCAAGGCAGAGCAAGACACCCAAGGCCTCATAGTAAGGGGTAGAGTTGGATTTTGAACCCAGGCTTCCCACTCAAGAGTTTGTGTTTTTTGTTTATTTTATATCAGATTAATATGAGGATACAAATGTTCAAGTTACATTGTTTCTATTTCTAAGGTAAAGTTCAAGTTGTACCTGAGCCTTTCACCCAGGGGGATGCTGACACCCTCACACTGCACATTGGGTAGAGTTTGTGTTTTTAACTATTATTTTCATAAATAATTAGTGAGTGAGTAAGGCACAGATAATTTTCAAATTTCTCAAAACTGAAAACTTGACCCCCTCCTCCCAAAAATATGTATATAAATACATGAAACAACTATTTGGAAAGGCATGAAAATGTCTGCCCTATTTAGGAGTAGTCCATATTCCTAACCTCCTATTCAAAACAAAACAAAACAAAACAAATAAACAAAAAACATACCCAGCATCACTCTGCTACATGGATATTAAAGGATTTGTGCACACAGTTCTGGAAGTTGGGACACCACTGCCAAGGGGAGGCTGTGAGCAGTAATGAACATGGACGTGGGCCAAAGACTTGGAGAGATGCAGAGCGTTATTAAATATGGTAATTACTGCTTTCTTAACATATTGTACTCTGGAAATCTTTGCTTTGAATTTGCTGTGCACTTCTTGCTCTACCTCTGAGTTTGTGAAGCAGGTAAAAGAGCAGATGTGGTTGCTAGGAATATAACATGACGTGGGGGTAAAATCAATAGATTGTCACACATAGTGCTGAGGCTTTTGATCAGGGTCTTTGAAAATATTGCCTGCATACATTTCAAATAAAAGATCCTAAGAATTTTATGCTTATACTTTATATGAAACATCTTTGTAAGTAATGGGAGAATCTTTAGTAAGCTTTGATTTATAACTATAAATTTTTTTTTTGAGACAGAGTTTCACTCTGTCACCCTGGGATTGAGTACATAATCATAGCTCACAGCAACCTCAACCTCTTTGGGTTTAAGCCATCCTCCTGCCTCAGCTTCCCTAGTAGCTGGGACCACAGATGCCCCCTATAATGCACAGCTATTTTTTCTATTTTTAGTAGAGACAGGCTCTCACTCTTGCTCACACTGGTCTTGAACTCCTAAGCTCAAGCAATCCACCCACCTCAGCCTCCTGCAGTGCTGATTGATAATACTATGTGAATTATTAACATAATAGGAACTGTGGTCCATCTAGGCATGAGATTTTAAGTTCATGCTGTTCAAAGGTGTGACTAACAGGAGGAGGGTGGAAACAGCATTCATTGAGTGCTGTCCATGCACCACGCTCTCTGTGCTGGGATTTTATATTCACTGTTGTATATAATCTTCAAGACAGCCCTGCAGTGCAAGTGTGTGTATTCCATAGAAGGGGACAAACAAGGTTCAGAAAGTTGACATAAGTACTCAGAAAATCTTCTAAGAGCTAGGCTGAGACTGGGTTCCTGGACTGTCTTTCTCACAGTTGTTACTACACATCTCCTGAGCTGACTCACCCAGGAGCCTGTGAGGCTTCCCAAAGAAGCAGCATGTGAGCTGAGCATGGACACTGGACGGAGCATGGGGACTCCCAGAGAGCTAGGAGAGCAAGGTCAGCATGGGCAGAGGAAAGGCAGGGCAGGGAGCATGGCGGGCTCTGGGAAGGAATGACAGCTATCCAGCGCAGGAGCACATGGCACAGAGGCTGCTAGGGGATCCAGTTGCAAAGGCAGGAGATCCCAAAGGGCCACGGATACCAGGAATGCCAGGAGTGGCCATACGGCCTGGGAACCTGGAAGGCCTGATCTCTCCTCTCTCATTGATGAACAGAGATGAGGAGGGGGCGCTGGAGTGATTTTTCCTGAGATGGCCTCTTAACTTCTCTTAACTTCAGCTAACTTTTCATCTCCAACTGCTCTCAGCCAACATTCCACAGTGTTACTGACATGGACCATTTGGCCCAGAGAATGGAAAAGACGCTGAGCTTTTCACTTTCTAGGGCTGGCACATATTCGCTGTGCGTCTAAATCTATCTCCCTTAACCAAAGAGTAGAAAAAAGGCACTTTAACCAGCATGAATCTATCTGTCTTTCATCCATGTGAGATCTCTGAGATGAGGGACTGAAACTCTTTTCATTGTTACTGAAACACCAGTGCTCAGCCTATAGCAGCTTCTTTTTTATTTAATTTATTTATTACTTTTATTAAATTATAGCTGTGTACATTAATGTAATCATAGGGTATAATGTGCTGGTTTTACATACAATTTGAAATATTAACAACAATGTTAATTAACATAGCCTTTACAGCATTTTCTTAGTTTATATTCTACACCTAGTAAATTTCACATGTACCCTTGTAAGATGCATGGTAGGTGTGTTCCCACCAATTACCCTCCCTCCCCCCATCCTCCCTCCTCCCTTCCATCTCCTCTTTCTCCCCTTTCCCCTTCTTCCTGGGCTATAATTGGGTTATAGCTTTCACAAGAAAGCTATAAATTGATTTCATTGTAGGGCTGAGTACACTGGATACTTTTTCTTTCATTCTTGAGATACTTTTCCAAGAAGAATATGTTCCAGCTACATCCATGTAAACATGTTAAGAGGTAAAGTCTCCATCTTTAAGGCTGCATAATATTCCATGGTGTACATATACCACAATTTATTAATCCATTCGTGGGCCAATGGGCACTTGGTTTCTTCCATGACTTAGCGATTATGAATTGGGCTGCAATAAACATTGCAGTACAAATATTTTTCTGTAGCAGCTTCTTAATTTTTTAAATAAACACATAAATAAGTTTTGAAAACATCTGTTAAATTCCTATAAAATATCTTAGTGTTTTTATACATCTGAGAAAAATCTTTCCTGACACATCACTGTATTAAGAAACTTTTTTCTTTTACAGTTGACAAATTTGTTCTTCAAGGAATGAGGCAGACAGTATTTCATGGAAGGTACACATATCAGAAAGATCTTTGTGTTAGTTGATAACTGTAGCATATAATTTTGTCAGATGATATTTTATTTAATTTTGTAGGAAATGTTGCTATAAAGAGACTCACCAAAGTTGTGCTCTTTTAGGTTCGTCTAATACTTGCCTTTATTCTCTTTTTATTGATTTTTAAGTATTATATTTTAAATTTTGATTAGTGATAATTATGCAAACAATCACAGCTCTTAGAAAAGTGTTCATTTTTCCTCATAAGAAATGAAAAATGTGTTGGAGTTTTTAAGTTCAATTTGAAATAACTTAAAAATATATGTATAATGACTTCAGCTGTATGCATTAATTTAGGAACAGTTTATCCCAAACTTCTTTCTTAACACATAGCATAAATGACTAAGAGTTTTCCATAACTTTTATTTGAGCAATATCACAATTATGGCTGGGTGCAGTGGTTCATGTCTATAATACCTGCACTGTGGGAGGCCGAGGACAGCTGATTGCCTGAGCTCACAAGTTCAAAACCAGCCTAAGCCAGAGTGAGATTTCCTCCATCTCTAAAAAAAATAGTCAGGGGTTGTGGCAGCTGCTGGTAGTCCCAGCTACTGGGGAGACTGAAGCAAGAGAATTGCTTGAGCTCAAGAGTCTGAGGTTGCTGTTAGCTATTACACCATGGCACTCTATTAAGGGTGACAAAGTGAGACTGTGTCTCAAAAAAAAAAAAAAAAGTAATTGTGTACATGTTAGAAGCTATGATGGAGAGCCTAGAAATTCTTAGATGGAAATTCTATTTTCCCATAATTTCATGGCTTTTAAATGTGTCACATTGAATAGAGTCTTCACAGCAGCTGGTGTGGTATAACATTATTTGCCTAGGGCAGGGAGTAAGTTACTAAAAAACGTATTATACATATGTGATGGAGGAAGAAAGACAAAGTTACTTGTAATAGTGTTGGCCTTAGTATCCTAGACATTGCATTAAATTATTTTAGGGAGGTGGAGGAAGTTCGAAGAAGACTATAAGAATGATCAGACTAAAAGCTCAGTGAGGCATGGATTAGTGTAACTAGAAATATTTAGCTTGGAGAGGACAGGAGGATATAACACTAGTTTCCAACATTTGGAGAGCTGAAAAGTAAAACAGAAATTAAGAAATTGTTTGCATGGTCCCATGGCTCTCGGTGGAAGCTATAAGGAGTCTTTTGCCTCAAAATAAGGAGAAATTCACAAAGATGTTCAAAGATGTAATGGGAATTCTTGCTCAACATAGCAGGACAGAAAACATATGTTTCATTTTTACTCCCAAGTCTCATATCTCAGTAAAAAAGAACAAAGAGTAATTTAAAGACACTGTCAGGTACAGGAGATGGGGCACCAGGGAAGTAGGGATATAGGCAAATTTCATTAAAGTGGAAAATACTTGCAACCATATTAACAGATTAAATCACATTCAGAGGAGAAGGCTGCAGTTGGGGTTGGAACTATTTTTCTTGGCACCAGACCCAGAGAGAAACTCGGAGAGCTGGACAGACCTGAGATGCGGGGGTGACTGTAGTCATGCTCCCACTGCATCCGTGCCCTGCTCCACTAGGGGACTAGTCTTAAAAATAATTGAAAAGTCTTTTTATGAGAAGGGGCCTAGGGTGATGCGGCTTCTGAATAAAATTCTTCCTGTTTTTTTTTTTTTTTTTTTTTTTCTGGAAAGTGAGAGAGATAGGTAGAGAGGGGGCATTCTACTTCCTATTCTTCCACTGCAAGATCTAAAACAAAGGCCACCAGGGACAGCCCACGACCCAGATGGAAGGGGAGGGGCCTTGCAGGGACATCCCACTATGTAGACAGACGAGAAGGGGCCTCAGTAGGGACATCCCACTGCGTAGATGGAAGGGGAGGGCCCATGGATAGCCCACTGTGTAGACAAAAGTGGGGCCTTGGCAGGGACAGCCCACTATGTAGACAGAAGGGGAGGGGCCTCTGCAGGGACAGCCCACTATGTAGAAGGAAGGGGGGCTCAGCAGGGACTGCCCACTGTGTAGATGGAAGGGGAGGGACCTCAGCAGGGACAGCCCACTGTTTAGACAGAAGGGGAGGGGCCTCTGCAGGGACAGCCCACTGTGTAGAAGGAAGGGGGGTGTGTGGCTCAGCCTACTGTGTAGACAAAAGCTGGGCCTTGGCAGGGATAGCCCACCGTGTAGACAGAAGGGGGCTTCATCAGGGACAGCCCAATGCGTAGATGGAAGGGGAGGAGCCTTGCAGGGACTGCCCACCACGTAGATGGAAGGGGTGCCTCAGCAAGGCAGAGCTTCCTGTACTGTCTACCTCACTTGTAAGTAGGAATCACTAGCCAAGAAACATAAATATCTAAGGAAAAATAAGGACATAAAAGTAGGTTAAGAGAAAGATACTGATTCTGGAGGAAACAGATAATTTGGAAATAGAAAATATCTTTAAAGTAATTCTATTTAATATCCTCATAGAAGAAAAATTCAAGTAAAAATAGTTACTAACATCTGTAAGAATAAGAAATAAGGGACACCCAAATTGAAAAAGAGGAGGTCAAACTGTCTGAATTTGCTGATGAAGTGGTCAATACCTAGAGAATCCAAAGACTCCTTCAAAAGACTCATAGAATTGATGGATTCGGTAAATTATTAGATTACAAAAGGAAGGTACACAAATTAGTAGTTTTTCTATACACCAGTAACAACCTAGCTGAGAATCAAATCAAGAACTCAATCCCATTTAAGAAACCTACAAAACAAAAACTGGGAATTTACTTAACCAGGAAAGTGAAGATCTCTACAAGGAGATCTACAAAACATTGGTGAAATAAATGGTAGATGACATAAACAGATGGAAACACGTCTCATACTTATGGATTAGAAGACTCAATATTGTTAAAATGTCCATATTTCCCAGAGTAATCTACAGATCCAATGCAATTCCTAAATACCAACTTATTTTCACAGAATTAGAAAAAAGTCCTAAAATTCATAAGGAACCATAAAAGAGCATGAAAAACCAAAGCAATAAAAAGAACAAATCTGAGCCATCACATTACCTGACTCCAAATTATACTATGAAGTGGCAATAACCAGGACAGCATGGTACTGGTATAAAAGTAGACACATAGACCAATGGAACAAAATAGAAACCCCAGAATTAAATCCAAACACCAACTGACCTTTGACATAGCAGACAAAAACAGAAAAGAACACCCTATTCAACAGGGTGCTGTGAAACTGGATCTCTGTCTCTCACCATACATAAAGATTAACTCAAAGTGGACTAAAGACTTAAATGTGATATCTGAAACCATAAAAATAGTAGAAGAGAACCTAGCAAAACTATCCTTGACATTAATATAGGTAAAGAATTTATGACTGCAACCGCCCCCCCCCCACGCAAATACAATAAAAACAAAAGTAAATAAATGGAAATTAAACTGAAACACTTCTGCATAGCAGGAGAAATAATCAATAGAGTAAATACATAAACTTTAGAATTGGAGAAAATGTTTGTGAACTATGTATCTGACAAAGGACTGATATCCAGAATCTATAATGAACTCAAACAAAATAGCAAGAAAAAAAGAAAAAAAAACATTAAAAAGGGGGCAAAACCAAGATGGGATTATAGAATTAATTAGAATCTTTAAAAACTCTCTGTTTCTGTTCAAAAGGGGGGATAGTGGTATTTTTGAGACAGGAGTCTGCCAGCCTCCTCATTTGCTAGCAAATTAATAAACTTCTCTTTCAGAAGAAAGGGAAGGAGAAGGAATAGACAAAAGACATGAACGACATTTTCAAAAGAAACAATGACTGAACATGAAAAAATGTCCAACATCACCAGTCATCTGGGAAATGCAAATTAAAACCACAATAATATATCACCTTAGCCCTGTTATTACCTATGCCATTATTAAAAAGTAAAACAAACAAACAAACCCCAAATAGATGCCAGCATGGATGCAGTGAAAAGGAAATGCTTATATACTGTTGGTGGGAATGCAAGTTAGTACAACTTTTATGAAAAACAATATGGAGATTTCTCAAAGAATTGAAAATACCTCTACCATTTGATCCAGCAACCCTGCTACTGTCAATCTAACCAAAGGAAAATAAGTCATTTTATACAAAAGACACCTGTGCTCTTATGTTTCTCGAAGCACAATTTACAACCTAAGCCCTATCAACTGATGAGTGAATAAAGAAAATGTGGGGCAGTGCCTGTGGCTCAAAGGAGTAGGGTGCCAGCCCCATGTGCTGGAGGCTGTGGGTTCAAACCCAGCCCTGGCCAAAAACTGCAAAAAAAAAAAAAAAAAAAAAGAAGAAGAAGAAAAAAGAAAATGTGATACACACACACCCCATGGAATGCTATTCAGCTGTGGAAAACAATGAAATGATGAGTTTTGCAGCAACTCTGATGGAATTGCAAGTTCCCAAGTGAAGTGAACTCTGGGGGACAGAGGGGAACACTTCATGTTCTCATATAAGTGGGAGCTGAGCATGGGTATGCATGGTCATAAAGAGGGACTTAATGGACATTGGAGACTCAGAAGGGAGAAGGTGAAGAGGGCATGTGGGATGAAAATTGTCTACTGCATACAATGTACACTATTCAGGTGATGGGTACACTAAAAGCCTAGACTTTACCACTATACATTCATTAAAAATAAATAAAAAATTTGTGCCCCGTAAATCTGTTAAAATAAAATAAAAAATGGTTGCCAAAAAAGAACAACCCCCCTCAAGAGATTTCTTAAATAAAAAAGTAATTGCCAAAACTAAAATTTCAAGGGAAGTTGTTGGAGAAAAAATTGAAGTCTCTCTAAATGTAGTGCTAATAGATAAAGAGAAGGAAAATGTGGGAGAAAAACTAAGATTAGAGAAAAGTGTTCCCAGAGCCCTAACAGCCAAAAGAATGTTTAGAATGAGACAAAACAGAGAAGAACAAGAAAGAATTTTCCGTATGTAAGAAAATAGGACTTCAAATCATAAGAACCTAGAGAATGCCAAATAGGGTCATTGAACAAACCCAGTGAAAAGACATGTTCTCGTGACATTTTAAATACTGAGGAGAAAGGGAAGATTCTAAAAGCTAAAAGAATAGATCACTCAAAAAGAACTGAGAATCCTATTGCTATTAGGTAGATCATCGGCAACTGCAGATCTAAGGAAAAGAAAATAAGAGGCATGTCTTCAAAATATTGAAATGAAATGTTTTTGAAACTATAATTCTCTACCTAGCCAAACTATCAATCAAGAGTGAGGCATTTTTAAACATGCAAGAACTCAGATCATTTACCACCCACAGACTATTTCTGAAAGAATCAACTTAAGCAAAACAAAAAAGAATACAAGTAGGAGGAAGTCATAGGCTCCAAAAAGCAGTGGATCTTACTCCAGATTGTAATGAAATGTAATTCCAAGATGATAGCCTTGAGGCGGGCCTAGAAAGGCATCAATCAGAGGCTCTGTGAAGAATCTCTTTTGAGAAGACATGGCTTTTTTCAATAAATTGAATGACTGAGAAGCTGAGTGATCTTGTGACAAGGTAAAGGCATAGTAGTCATTATGGTGTGGTGCTACCTAAACCCACTCCAAAGTCAAAGTAATCTTCTTCCAATAGAAAAGGTCAATAATAAAAATTACAGCTCTTGAGCAGTGCCTGTGGCTCAAAGGAATAAGGTACCAACCCCATATGCTGGAGGTGGCGGGTTCAAACCCAGACCTGGCCAGAAACTGCAAATAATAATAATAAAAGAGTTATAGCTCTACTGTAGGATCAGTGGCACTTTGTATTTGGTTCTTCAGTGAACAATATTGCAAATATTACTTTTTAGTTTCCAACTTAAAAAATCAATTTGTAGATAATGCATTTAAAATTAATTTAATTACAGGATAAATATGAAAACAATAGCATGCTGGAATGGAGGTTTGGAAAGAGGGGAAGTGGGATGGAAGAAAATGTAATAATTTTGAATTTCTTCATAAAAATAAAGGGTGTTAGATACTGTGTCTACATTTCAGAGGTTAAATAGGGTTTTAAGGATATTATTTGAAATCTGTGACTTATAGTGATATACTGAGGCAGTGTAGCATAGTTGTTAAGACCACAGAGCCTAGAGCCAGAGCACCTAGGTTAGATTTTGAATTTTTGTTCAACATTTTGACTTGAAAAAACCATTTATCTATGCCTTAGTTTAATTCTCAGAATGAAAAGTTATTCTGAAAATAAAAAGAGTTGATATATATAAAATATATATGATGATGATGATGATGAAAAACAACAAAAGAATTAAACAGTAACATTTCAATTTGGAGAAAAGAGACCTTTGTGCACTGTTGGTGTGAATGTAAGTTGGTACATCAATTATGGAAAACAGTATGGGATTTCCTCAAAAAATTAAAAATTGAACTATCATATCCATTTCTAAAGGGAAAGCAGTTTGAGCAGAGAATTTGGCTGGGGCTCCTCAGCAGGTTCCTGCTACAGGCTGAAGTTTCCATGAAGAGTGGGATGCAGGTTTGCTCTTGAGGATCTGTGGGGGGCCCGTGGACCAGGGTGCCGAATGTGGGAGCTCCTTGCTTGCTGTGTTTCATGGAGTCACATTCTAGTAGATCAGACACATGGCCAGGAGACGCTTGAGAGCTACACAGCCAGACTGTGAATCTCAGACAACCCCTGTGTCTGAGGCTTTCTGGCTGGGTGGGGCTGCTTCAGACTCTCTGTGGCACTTTCCCAAGAACCAAGGAGCAGACTTAACCCTGCCCAAACAGCTACCATACAAGCTATTGACTTAACCCTGCCCAAACAGCTACCATACAAGCTATTGTGGAGCTGAGGGCAGGCTCCCCCAACACAGCCTCTCTCCCCACCTGCCTGCTGTGGCACAGCACAAGAACTCTCTGGGAAGTTCCAAGCTCCCACCAACTGCCTGGGGCATTCTAGTGCTCCTCCTGAGGACTAGAGCAGTCATAGCTCCCCAAACAACAATGCAGTTGTTCCTTCTGGCGAGTGCCACTTAACTAACAGGGAGGTCAATTTGCACAGCCCTTTACAACATTTACTGACTCAGTCATACAGTGTGTGGTTGATTCACACCCACAAGCATACGTCTGGATTAGTCTCATAATAAGCCTTGGGAATGGGTACTGTTAGTTTTCCAACTTTGTTCTTCTTCAAAGCAATTTTGGTCATCATAAGTCCTTTGCACTTCTATATGAATGTTACAATAAGTTTGTTGATTTCCACATACCAAAAAAACAAAAAACAAAGAAACAAAAATCTTTTGGGATTTTGATTGAAATTGTAGTGGATCTGTCGATCAATTCAGGAGGAATTGGCATCTTCAGAATGTGGAGTCTTCTCACCCATCAACAAGATATGTCTCTCTCAATTATTGAGGTCTTCTTTCATATCTCTAACCAATTTTATAATTTTCAATAAACAGATCTTGCCTATGTTTGTAAGATTTATCCCTAAGTATTTCATATTTTTGATCCAATTGTAAATGCTATTTTATAAACTTTTATTTCCCAATTATTTATTGCCAATATGTAGAAATAAAATTGATTTTCCATATTCATAATCGATTCTGTAACCTTGATAAACTCACATAATAGCTCTGCTTTTTTTAAATTTTAAAATACATTTGTTTAGAGTTTTCTACATAGACAATCATGTTGTTGGTAGAAAAGACAGTCTTCCTTCTTCTTACCTAATATGGATATATTTTATTTATTTTTCTCATCTTATTGGACTAGCCAAAGTCAGTGTTAAATAGAAGTTTGGGAGTGAGCATCTTTCTCTTGTTCCTAATCTTAGAGGGAAAGCATCCAGTCTTCCACCATCAGTTAGGGTATTAGCCTTACATCAGGTTGAGGAAGTTCACATCTATTTCTATTTTGGCCTAAGTTTTCATCACAAATGGCTATCATGTTATATGGATTTTTTCTTTTTTTAAAATCTATTGGTAAGTCATATGGTTTTCTTTTTTGATTTATTAATATGATGGATTACATTGATTTTTGAATATTAAGCTAATCTTTTGTTTTGGGGATAAGCTTCTCTTAGTATTTTTTGCTATTGGGTATTATGATTTTTTATTATAAATATTCTTGAGCTTTGTTTTGGAAGGCAGTTGTTACTCAGAAACAGTTTGATTCTTTTGGTTCATACCTTTAAGATTTGTTAGACAAGACGAGAGTACTATTCAATCTAATTGATTAGTAGGACTAATTTTGACCCACCACTGAAGCAGGATTCCTCTGAGTACTCTACCCAGTGATCCATGAATTATGAGATTTGCTAGTCTGGCTGATGGGAATAGGCCCTACTGTCAGTCATAAGAGAACCTGACACTGTACCCCTTAATCGTTTGGGTTGGCTCTTTTCCTGGTCTTGGGCTATTTCTTTATAAGCATGTGCTAATTGCTAGTCTGATGACTACTTGACTGGGACCCTTTACAGATCTTGCTGTCATAGTTTTGTAAGTACTTGAAGGGAATTTCTTCCATTAGCTAATTAAAGCTTTATTCTTGATGAGGACTTGACATTCTTGTTTACTACCTTTTCTGCATTTGGAACATCACTGCTAACATTCAGGGTAGGATGAGGATGGGTTTGGAAGTTCCTGCAAAATCTTTGAATGATTAATTAGAAATGTCAGTGGCCTTTTCTTTCTCAGAAATATTATTGTATGAGATGGTGATTTTTCTATTCTCATGTTTGATTTTATTATCTTTCTTTCAACTAATTTTTCTAGAATGAACATATTAATATTATATTTACATATTAGGAATATTTTTAAATAAGGACAGAGCTATAGCCCCCATACCTCAATTACATCACTTACACCTTTGTTCTGGCTGTCTGCCTATGAGCCATTGGAAGGCACTGCCAGGTGTGTGGTCTTCCCAAGCCCGCAGCCCAGCAGGACTTCCCAAGGCTCATAGCTGAGTGGGCAGTAAGGCCCTGGGACCAAGCCCACTCTCCTTTCTCTATGTTATGACTGTGCATCTCTCCTGAGCTGCAGCTGTGCCACATGCCTCCTTTCCTCTCCAGGTAAACATGAAGAATCCAACCCCAGTCCTTTGGAACAACATGTGCTGGTGTTTGGTCTTGTTTTTTGTGCCTCATCTCATATTCAGACTTTCATCTCAGAATCCCACAGATTTAACTATTCCAGGTTTTATTTTTTCTACTTCTTGTTATTTGTACTGACTATTCCTACTTTCTGCTGGCATTCTATGCATATTTGTGTCATTTTAATTAGTCCTGGAAAGACTTTGCTGGAACTCGCCGCCCCACTTTCTTTGCATTTCAGTGATGACCGTGCCTGCCACCTCTTCACCTGTCTCAGGCCCTATTACATTCTTTCTCCAGCATTTCTTCTTTTGTATTGGCCACCTATTGCTGAAAACATTGTCTTCATTTTCTTCTTTTTATTTTGTTTTCTCCTTTTCTTGAGAGGATGCCTTGAGAGGCTGTCATGCCTCACATTCTACACTTGCTGGCATCAGGCAAAGCTAAGGACTCTGGAGGCATGACAACCTGGCCCTTCCTCTGCTGAAGCTGCCTTCTGCTGCATCTCTCCTTCATCTGCAGTTGCTTTATCTACTCTCCTTTGTTCCTTTTCACATCCAACCTATAATCTACATTTTCCTTCTTCACGTAGATCTTAAACCATTTGAACAGAACCTGTCATGAAATACTTATTTAGTATCTGTTGAATAAAAGCTAAATGAGAGAATGAATGGTTGGTTGGTTGTTACCACCTCAGTTGTTGATTCTTTGCTTTTATTTGAGTTCCTGGTAGTTGCTCTGGCTGGTGTATCACTGTTTATTATGAATGCTTTCATGGACTTCACCTGACCTCATGCTTCATAAAACCACACCTTTCCCAGTCCCTACAGGAAGTGCTGTTTCATCCTGGGTTTCTGTGTCTATAATAATATTCTTACCATGTGTACTGATGTATTTTTTCCAATGTTTGAGAATTGTGGGCTTTTGCATGTAGAAAAAGTTATTTATCAGTATTTGAGTATTCAAATAACATTTCATTAATTTAAGTTGCAAAAAATGTCATTTTCTTAGGACTTTAAGTTCATTTAGCAATTCTCATTATACTTAGAAGCTAAGTCATTTTTACATAATTTTACACCATCCTTCCATTTATTTGATCAATTTGACTTAAACTCAAATGAGCAAAACCAAAGTAATTATAAATCTAAAAATTCATCTTTAAAACCATAATGAATAAAAACATTCAAATATTGTCTATAAATATTATTAAATTACCAAAACTTTGCTGCTGAAGATAATGAGAATAGTATTAATCAAATTTAAAATTGGAATCACAAAGATAAATTTGTCAGATTCTCTAATATGTTCACTTCATCACACACTAATTATAACTTCTCTTCTGATCCAATTTACTTTATGATCGTTTATCTTTCATTCCAAGCCTTCCTGAAATTGTAAAATCATTTCTCAGTGGAGGGTAGTAGTTTCACCATCTCAGGTGGGCTGAAGTTACTGGGTTGAAGTATTTGGGGCTGTGATATAGTGATTTATCAGATGGTTCAAGACTAAGACATGGGTTAAAGGGCTGTAGACTAGAGTGATTCTATCCAGGCCTCAAACAGACACACAGTATTTGTTCTACATTCTGTGCTGTGGGGAGCCAAATGTTTTCCCCCTTTTGGGTGATTGATTTGCCAGACTGTGTCCCCCTAGCCATTTTAACCCCATGTCACACTTCCACTGAAATATTTTTGTAATGTCTTAACACATGTATTATATTTGGGGGGGTTGAAAGCTATGTACCCCATTTAGGTTGCCTCACATTGCCTTTATCATTTGGTTAGATTCTTCATTTCTTTCACACTTAATTGATCCTTTTGGAAATGGAAAAAATCCAATTCAAATTAAATTTTCAAAAATAGCAAAATCTCCCTCTCTTCTCTCCTTTGATTCTTCTTGCCTAAGTTTGGACTTAATTCTTAGCCTTTTCCACATTAATTATAACACATTAATGATGCAGTGAGGCATCAGACAGCTCCAAGGCTATATGAGACCGATAGCAACATGAAAAGGAGCGGCCCCAACTCTCAGCAGCCCTGGCAGGTCTGCAAAGAACTCTGATTAGCCACGGTTGGGATGGTCTTTTTCTGGACCAATCACTGTGGCCCAGGAGAGCAGACATTGTGGTTGGACACCTTGAATCACGGTGGGGGAGGTGGGAGGGGCAGAGCTCTGGAGCCACAGGCTCAATAGAATCACATGGAGGTGAAGAGGGACAATTAATTCTCTGTAGTAAGGGATGACAGGCAAAAAAGTGGCAGATGCCCGCTAAAGTACAGAATATATTCAGGTATCACATAAGATACATGTATATCAAGACTTTGGCAGTTCCTGCTCCCAGCTATAAAACTTGTCTGCCGCAAATGGAAAAGCACTTGGCAGCTGACTCCATCCCTTCCTCGTTGGCGTTGCACTGTTTCATTTTTGTATTGCTCAGTTCCAAATCTGTCTTCCACTTTTCCTGGAACTGCTAATATGTTACAGTCTTTATCCAAGGTCACGCAAGGTCTCCTATATTTGTTTTCAATTTGGAATCATCACCAAGTTTTTCCAGAATTATGCCCTCTTTTCCATAGAGACATACCCTCCAGGATAACTCTTGTTTCCCAGCTAAGCCAAATTCCTAGGGAATTGAATTACTGAAAAGATGTCCCTTAAGGCTCACCCCAATTCATGCAACAAATTGGGGTCTCTGTGCATAATCTGACAGTCAGGCGCTTTTAAAATGAATCCTACGAGTTTTCCCTTCAGGAGGTGTTTCCTGCTTGCAGAAAATGCAGAGCTGCTTCTAATTTTCTGCCTTCTTAGAATAAAGATGATGATGACAATTGTAATGGTAAATTGATTAATATTTATGTGTAATTGGTGCTGGGTTTGAGCTTGGTGTGTAGGAGCACTGTCTTTAGGTATTTAGGTGAGGTGGAGTCTCTCTTTTAATCCTGACAATGTGCTATGAGGAAGATGTCAAATCCCAATTTTACACAGAGGGAAACAGGCTCATTGTGGAGACTTACCCAAGGTCACACAGCCAGTAGGTGGACTACCTTAGATGTCAACCCTGTCAGTCCAACCCCGAGGCTGTGCTTGTTATCCCTGGGATGACACAAGCAGTTTCCCTCCATTTCCCTTTTTTTACTAATTTCCCCTTCCAGCCTGCTCCAGTTTTCAGTCTTTCCTCTTTCCTCTCCTACATGGGTTCCATGTGCATTCTCATAACCGTTGTTGGCAAAATAGTTGTGGTGCCAGCTTAGGGAACAGTCTAGACTGTGCTCCCATAATGGCGATCATTTGATCCCTAAACAATCCCTGTAAGAAAAGGTATTTATTACTACCATTTGATGTATAAGAAAATTAAAGATATAAAATGAAAGAATAAGACTGGACACAATGGCTCACACCCATAATCCTAACACTCTGGGAGGTTAAGGCAGAAGGATTCTTTGAGGTCAGGAGTTCGAGACCAACCTGAGCAAGAATAAGACCTCCTTTCTTCTAGAAATAGAAAAGTTAGCCTGATGTAGCTGTGCACCTGTATTCCCAGATACTTGGGAAGCTGAGGCAAGATGATTACTGGAGCCCAAGAATTTGACATTGTATTGAGTTATGATGATGCCACTGCACTCCAGCCTGTGTGATACAGCAAGATCCTGTCTCAAAGGAAAAAAAAAAGAATGAATGAAAGGAAGAGAAAGAAAAAGGAAGGGAGGGAGGGAGGAAAGAAGCAAGGAAGGAAAAAAAAAAGAAAAGGAAAGGAAAGACTAGAAAATGCAGACATTTGGGATCAATTCTCTTAAACTCACTGTCTTTATGAGAAAGAGGTTAAACCTACTGAATAGATCATGCCCAAATAGACTCTTGATAAACCCATGTAAAGCAAGGGAGTGGTGGTCTCATCTAGAGTACCCTAGAGTCCTTTCCATGTTCCCATCCTCTTCCTTTGTATCCTTTTCACACTCTCTGATATGGCCTCATGCTCCGGGCTCTGACCCTGCTCCAGCTGGTGTCTCTGCCTGGAACTCTCTTTCCTCCCAAAAGAGACACTCCCTTACCTCCTCCAGGTCTTTGCTCAAATGTCTCCTTAGTGAGGTCTTCTCTGGCTACCTTTGAAAAACTTATATACTTCTTTCCTCCATGATTCCTTCCCCCCTTTTCCTATTTTATTATACTTTCTCTATAAATTTACCACTTGTGAAGTTAACCATTATTTTAAATTTTCTGACTCTCTCCCCAGGAAGGTATACTTCATCTGATTAGGAATTTTGCCTGTTTAGTTTACTAGTATGCATAGGCACTCAATAAATATTCATGGTATGTATAAATCAAAAATGAACACTTTTATTCATTCATTTATTCCAGAGTCATTAACCACCCCTACCCTTTGTTTGAAGGCCTCAAGGAGGAAGGAAAATAAAGGCACAATGCTTAGTAGAAAATAATAGCACAATCAGGCACAGAGTATAAAGGAGAGGGACCAAAGAGCTTTCTTGATTGCTCTACCACTGGAAAAGCCGAGTTTGAGACAAGGAAAGATCTGTAAGCCAGGATCATCCAGAGAAAGACAGGGGCAAGGAATTGAAAGAGAATCCTCCCCCTCCCACCCCCAGTCCAAGATGCTGCCTTCTGCTGCTGAGAAGGCAGGACAACTCCTGCCACCCTGGCACTCAGCAGGACACCTGCAGTTAGTTAAGGACACTGAATGACATGCCATCTCTTTGTTTATACAAAACAACTTTGGGATAGTGTCTATGGCTCAAGGAGTAGGGAGCTGGTCTCATATACCAGAGGTGGTGGGTTCAAACCTGGCCCTGGCAAAAAACAAACAACAACAACAAAAATTGCAAAACAAAACAATTTTGCATACTTCTGAGTAAATTCTATTAATATACAAGCACTAATACTGGACACAACCTTTCCCCCCCCACCCCCGCTGGTGCTTCAGTGCCAGGGAAGGGTGGGCAGCCCAGGGTGCCACACTGCTCTCACCTGGGGTCAACAGTGTGCCCCCTGGCATGCAATGATTTTCAATTCATTTATTTGTAAATTCAACAAAATCCTGAGTGCAAAATGTTTTTAAATCTCAGGAAGACTCCCAAATTAAGGAAAGGACTGTGATGTCACCATTGATGTCAAATTGGAAATTAGGGAAATTAGGTCATTTTTCAATGACTTGAAAAAGTCACACTGAGTCTCTATAAGCTTTACCCGATGCCTTAAGAGAAATGCAGGCAGTACAACATGCAACCACCACCATGAGAACAGGAGCAGTGTCAAGGGAGTGTCTTGATGTGGGCAAATCTTCACGTCCAGGGCAAGAGTGCCTACGGCTCAGCCGGGCCCTGCCAGTTCATTCAATACAGTATATGACTATTTCAAAAAATATTCTTTTCTTTTCAATGACCTACTTTATGTTAATTTTATTGGGATTGTAGAGAAACTAGTTATGAGTTATGATGATGCATACTCAAGTATATCAACATACTTGGCAAATACCTACTCTTTTAAATGTTTTTTCATAAGAAAATTGATTTTAATTTTAATTTTAAAAAATATGACAATTTTTCAGGTAAATTGGCAAACAGATAGTTAGGACTCTCATCTAAAAGCTGCTTTGCGTTGCAGCCTCAATTATAGCCATCACCTAGATCTGGGTCAACAAACTGCAGCTGCATGTTGTGAATCCGACTGCTATCTGCTTCTGTAAATAAAGTTTTGTGGAAACACAGATTCCACACTGATTCGTTTACATACGTCTGCTACTGATGGGTGCTTTCACTGCAATGTCAGGGTTGAGTAGTTGAGATAGTGCGGTGAGCAAAGCTTGAGATATTTGCTATCTTGCTCATTACAAAAAAAAGCTTGCCAACTTCTAATCTATTAGCTGCAAATTTATGTTATAAAAGCTGTAATTATGTTTACTCTTAAACTTGTCCATTCTTCTAAGATACCCTGGATAATAGTGTGCATAATAAATTGTTCCAAATGGCAATGTGATTTTGTGGGCGCGTATTACAGTAGAAGTTGACCATCCCAGGGACTGTAACAAACCAGTCAACATGTGGAGGTGGCAGCACAAGGAATTTCCATTGAGTACGTGTGGTGCACGGCCGGTCTGTGAAAATTAGAGCAACTTAAGGAGGTGGTCAGTGTCTGGAGGGCGTCAGTTATGGAGGTTCTACTGTATTCTGTTACCGTTTTCCCTACTTTGTTAACTTCTATAGAACATGTGATTCTGTGCATAGACCTTGGGAAACAGTTTCACAGCACAGTGTGGGAGTAAGAGATATGACTTTGCATGGGTGAAGCCCAGTGAAAGTCAAGAGGCTGATGAGGTGGGGGAGGGGTAAGAACCGCCTGACTCTCTGTCAGTGTCTGTATTTCACAGCTGTGTGGTGTTGACAGCCAGAGCACTGGGAACGCCACTGGGTGAGCTACGGCAAACATAAACAAGAACACAAGAAATTTTTTCTAGTGAAAAATAATTTTCCCTACAAATTTAAAATATTTTCCCTTTTATGTTACATTCTTATTTTCATTTGCAATAACGTGGCTTCATTCTGTGACGATGGCATTTTCCTCCTTTTGATTTCTGCAACAAATAAAAATTAATTCCTTGACTTGGCTTACATGGATAGTTCCACAAGCTTATTAGAGCACATCTTGAAAGATGTTGATATGGACTGATTTTTTTCCAGTAGATAAAAATATTAAAATTGCACACTTTAATTTATATATTTTTAAATTTCCATATAATTGAGAGTGATGACTCCAATAAGTCAGGCGGTTTTAAGGCAATACTAAGGTTCTGAAATGCAGTGATTGTCAGCTGGCATGCTGTGGCACACTGGTGTGCTGAGAAACATTTTAAAGGTCATTAATTAAATTATTTTCTTTCTTTCTTTTTTTTTTTTTTTTGAGACGGAGCCTCAAGCTATCCCCCTGGGTAGAGTGCCATGGCATCACAGCTCATAGCAACCTCCAACTCCTGGGCTCAAGTGAGTCTCCTGCCTCAGCCTCCCAAGTAGCTGGGACCACAG
>CAUYQV010020681.1:0-18250 GCA_963574575.1 Galagoides demidoff | reverse complement strand
AAAAAAAAAAAAAAGAGTTTGATGTTGCTGTGAGCTGTGACACCAACGTACTCTACCGAGGGCGACAAACACTGTCTCAAAAAAAAAAAGTTAATGGAAAGTAACGGTGCTTTGGGGAGCTTTGTGGGGTGGAGGCATTTAGCTTAGGAGTGGTATATTTACTGGCTAGGTGAGGGCATACCTGCAGAATCCTTGATATCAGAGGAAGGATTTATTTACTCATTTAACCATTTGATAGTTTTTTTTTTTTCTGAGACAGAGCCTCAAGCTGTCCTCCTGGATAGAGTGCTGTGGCATCACAGCTCACAGCAACCTCCAACTCCTGGGCTCAAGCGAGTCTTCTGCCTCAGCCTCCCAAGTAGCTGGGACCACAGGTGCCCACCACAACACCTGGCTATTTTTTGGCTGTAGCCATCATTGTTGTTTTGGTGGGCCCGGGCTGGATTCAAACCCACCAGCTTAGGTGTATGTGGCTGGCGCATTAGCCACTTGAGCCACAGGTGCCAAGCCCATTTGATAGTTTAATTAAATACCTATTGAGGATCCCTTCAGCTTAGGAAAATGCTAGGCACTGGGAATTAGTCATAGTCAAAAAACTACAAACAAGACCTGCGAGTGAGTTAGCCAGGTGATAAAGATAACCCTGAGACTGAAGAGGCCAGCAAGAGTGGACTGGGTGGGGCTTTCCAGGTCACATTAAGGATCTAGATAGGATTTCATCCCAGGAAGGTTTTCCGGCGGGGGTGGGGGTAGAACAACCTGCATAGATTGTACCTGGAAAAGCTACTGTGAGGGGAGGCTGCTGCAGTGTCAGCAAGGAAGCTCTGGCTCAGACTGGCATAATGGTGGCGGGGTGGGAAGAAATTGGTAACTTGGGAGGTTCAGCTGGCAGGTGATGGGGGGTCAATCACATAATCCTGGATGGGGAAGATCAAGAAAGAGCCCCTGATAGAAATGTCAGTTTTCACCACTGCCTTGGCTAGGCTTTCCCCAGAAGCAGACTCTGAGGAGAGGGAAGGAAGGAAGGTGCCAGAAAAGAGTGTGTTATCAATCAAGTCACCATTGGGGCAAGGGCTGAGCCTGAGGTGCTCACCTGGCTGGCCCCTGGCTGGCACCTGCAGGTCTGCCTGCAGTCCTGGTGCCTCGCTCAGTATGACAGGGTGCACTGGGCTCCAACGCCAGGCAGCCCTGAGGCCTCCCTTCCACTAACTCATTTTTTTTTTTTGAGACAGAGCCTCAAGCTATCCCCCTGGGTAGAGTGCCCATGGCATCACAGCTCATAGCAACCTCCAACTCCTGGGCTCAAGCGAGTCTCCTGCCTCTGCCTCCCAAGTAGCTGGGACCACAGGCGCCCGCCACAACGCCCGGCCATTTTTCAGCTGCAGCCATCATTGTTGTTTGGCGGGCCCGGGCTGGGGATTCGAACCCGCCACCTTAGGTGTACGTGGCTGGCGCCTTAGCCGCTTGAGCCACAGGCGCCGAGCCCACTAACTCATTTTTGAAAGTGCTGTGCGGGTCATACATGGTGTGTGTGGGGTGTTAGGCTCACTAATTACATTTGCACTGAAAGCTCCTTCCCAGTCAAGCTAAACTATGAGGCACAGGGAGGGATGATATGACAAAGAATGAAAACAGGTGGGCTACTGTGTGAGGAAGTGACTTCTCCTGGTTAAGAAACTCCAGTGGAGGCTGGATGCAGTGGGTCATGCTTGTAATCCTAGCATTCAGGGAGGCCAAAGCAAGAGGATCCCTTCAGCTTAGGAATGTGAGACCCTCTCTCTACTAAAAACAGAAAAATTAGCTGAGGGTTGTGGTGGGCACCTATAGTCCCAGCTACTTGGGAGGCTGAGGCAGAAGGATCCTTTGAGCCCAGCAGTTTGAGGTTGCTGTGAGCTAGGCTGCTGCTAGGGCACTCTAGCCTGGGCAACACAATGAGACTCAAAAGAAAAACAAAAATGCCCCACCTGATGCCATGTGAGGCTGAGAGGAGCCTTCCTGGCTGAACTGTGGACAGACTACAAATCTGTGAGCTAAATAAGGGATTGAGGTCCAAGCTTCAGGGTGGTTTGTTACACATCCCTAGGTAACCAGATATTAGAACTTTTGGGTTACAAGACCCTAGAACATAAGGCATTAGCTTTGTTTTAAGAGCTGTTCTGTTGACTCAGTGGCAGTCAGAGAGGCTGAGGCCTCCTAAGAGAGGGTAACAATTCCCATGAGGCAGACAGTGGGAAGTCATAGGTGCCAGGAGAGTCAGACCCTCCTCTAGGGCAGTGGTTCTCAATCTGTGGGTTGCAACCCCTTTGGGGGTCAAACGACCTTTTCCCCTTTCACAGGGGTTGTCTAAGACCATAGGAAAACACATATTTCTGATGGTCTTAGGAACCAAGACACTGCTCCTCATGTGTAGGGGTCACCACAACATGAGGAACTGTATTAAAGAGTTGCAGCATTAGGAAGATTGAGAACCACTGCTCAGGGCCCAATGTGGGCCAAGATCTGGAAGTACAGGAACTCCAGGCAAATGGGAGGGAAAACCACAGCAGTAGGGATTGGACCCCAGGGTCCCCAGCCTAATGTAAGATGAGAACAAAAAATTGTCTGGGTGGCATGGAAGCCTAAGGACAGTCAACTCGTGAAGGCTTGGGGTCCCAGACAGGTATGGCAGAATGCACCAGGTCTCTGGGAGCACTGAAAATTAACCAAAAGGATTACTGCTGCCTCATCTGGGCTGTGCTTGGCCAGATTCCAGGGTCCACATATTCCCCCAGCCTCTTCCTGCCCAGGAACCACAAACCTCTTATGGGAATCTTGGCTGGTGGTTGAAGACCCAGACTGTGGAGCCAGAGAATCTTGTGTTCAAATTCCACCTGTTTGTTGACTAGTCTGCCTGCCCTCTTTGGGCCTCTGCTTTCTTCTTTGCAAAGTAGAAGCACTGACAGAGGCTTTAGGAAAAGTGCTTCCTAAGTGGTCATCATTATGTCCAACATGCGATGAAAATGGATGTTTGGGGTGGACACACATTTGTTCAAAAGCTTTTACTAGGTGTTAGGCCCTGTACATACTAAACCATTTAATCCTCAAAACACCTCAATGTGGTCCAGTGCAGTGGCTCACGCCTATACTCCTAGCACTTGGGAAGCTGAGACGGGTGGATCACTTGAGCTCACAGGTTCCTGCCCAGCCTGAGCCAGAGCGAGACACCGCCTCTAAAAATAGCCGGGAGTTGTGGGGGGCACCTGTGATCCCAGTAACTCAGTAGGCTGAGGCAAGAGAATTCCTTAAGCCCAGGAGTTTGAGGTTGCTGTGAGCTATGACGGCACAGCGCTCTACTGAGTGACAAAGTGAGACTATCTCAAAACAAAAACAAAACCCCTGAAAACCTAAATGAGGTGGATATTAACAGCGTTGTATATATGGGGAGACTGAGGCTCAGAGAGGTTAAACTTGCCTAAGGCCACAGAGCCAATATGAGGCCCAGTTAAGATCCAAACCCAGGCAACCTGACTCTGGCCACAGAAATAGAAAAACTAGCCGGGCGTCTGTAGCCCCCACTTCTCCGGAGGCTGAGGCAGGAGGATCACTTGAGCCCAGGAATTGGGAAGTTGCTGTGAGCTGCGACGTCACAGCACTCTACCGAGGGCATAGGGTGAGACTCTGTCGCAAAAGTCAAACAAAATAAAGAAATAAAGAAGACGAGTGATGGGTAACTGCCCAGGCAAAGGCTAGGGGGTGGGACAGGCGTTTGTAGACCCAGCAGTGGGAGGAGGAGGATGGGCTTAAAGAACGCGAAAAAGGTGAGATGAGGCACGGCCGGAAGGGTGTCCGACAAAGGCCCAGGGCTCTAGGCAAAACGGATGAACTCTACGCTGGGGAGCCGCGGGAGATTTTCAGGCAGAAACCCGTTTGTCGGAGCCGCTCAGCGCCCCGCGCAGGGCCACGCCTTTGCTCGCGCTGTGCCCTCTGCTTTAAAACTTTACAGTTGTCTGTAGTCGCTGTCTATATTTTGGCCTTATCCATGCGCCTATTTGTATCTCTAAAAGACTTTTCTGTCGCTCTCGGAAGAAGTGCCCCAACGCCCATCTCTAGCATGGAAAAGAGACGCCAACCCCGGCGCGTCCCTGCGCCGCGCACGCGCTCACCGCCACCGGGACGTGACTCGCGGAACGTCCGCTTCTGGGGGCGGCGGCAGCCTGCTGTGTGTGTTGGGGGTGGGGTAGAAGCGCCGGCGAGGCGAGTCCAGCTTCTGCGGCTGTCGCCAGCTAGGTTCGGAGCTGGAGATCTGTGCTCTCAGTCCTACAGTCTGGAAAGTTCCTGCGGTTTTGAGAAGTTTCCTTAGACATCCTCAAGGGGTTCCTCCGGTGGGGTTTCCGTTCAGGCACGTATTTAGCCACCCATTTACCCTTTAGGGGTCCTCGCTGCCCTCCACGCCGCTTTTTAAGCGACCGACGCAGTAGCCAAGGAGACTTTCTGATTGACAGTCATAACTGCCAACCCACTTCTGGACATTCCAGTCTGGGCCCGCCCAGCGCGTGGTCGGGACCCAATTAAAGAAGTGGAAGAGCCAAAAGGGGCGGTAACTGGGCGGCCTAGCTTGTGGCGGGTCCGCGGCGATTGCGCCCTGTGGGCTGAGGCGGCTGTCGGCATTCATACGATGCCGTGACGCAGTACAGCGGCCGCGTTAAGTGTGTGAACGCACCCCTACGAAGGGAGCCTTTCGGTTCGGGCGGCATCGCGCTGTGGAGACAGGTTACTATTTGAGAGTGCTTCCTCGAAGCCCCTCAGCTAGTGGGGGAGGGGTGGCGGACGCCTGGCGGACGCCGAGCGGTCCGGGTCTGCGCTTGCGCTGGAGTCTTTGCCGAACCGGCCTGTACGCACGCGCATGCCCGTAGCTCACGGAGCCGCGGTGGCCAGCCATACCGCGCGTGCGCGCCGAGGAGCCCGCTAAGGAGCGGCGGTGGCGGACGTCGGGCTGGCGGCCCGTGACGTCGTGAGGAGCGCTTTAAAGTGCGGGCCGGGCCGGGCGTCTGAGGGTCTGACTGGGAGTCAGGCCGAGTCTCCGCAGCAGCCCTCCGCGGCATGAGGCGCTGCCGGAGCCCCTGCCGTCTGGGACGTGGAGAAGGTGGAGGAGGAAGGCGCCCCGTTGTCGCTACCGCTGCATGACCCGCCGCCTCTGAGGCTCGACCCCACACCCGGTCCCTCGACACCCCCGCCGCGTCCTCCGCCCACGGATGGGGGCCCGGCGCTGAAAACCTCATTCCCTCCGGGGGCCCCGGGGCGCGTCCCCCGAGAGCCATGCCTGGCCGCCCCGCCCGCCCCGGAGGACCCTAAAAGCGGCGGCGCGGGGGCCATGGCGGCTGCCAGCGGCTACACGGACCTGCGTGAGAAGCTCAAGTCCATGACGTCCCGGGACAACTACAAGTCAGGCAGCCGAGAGGCCGCAGCCGCCGCCGCCGCTGCTGTGGCCGCTGCCGCCGCCGCGGCCGCCGCGGCCGAACCTTACCCGGTGTCTGGGGCCAAGCGCAAGTATCAGGAGGACTCGGACCCGGAGCGCAGCGACTATGAGGAGCAGCAACTGCAGAAGGAGGAGGAGGCGCGCAAGGTGAAAAGCGGCATCCGCCAGATGCGCCTCTTCAGCCAGGACGAGTGCGCCAAGATCGAGGCCCGCATCGACGAGGTGGTGTCCCGCGCCGAGAAGGGTCTCTACAATGAGCACACGGTGGACCGGGCCCCGCTGCGCAACAAGTACTTCTTTGGCGAGGGCTACACGTACGGCGCCCAGCTGCAGAAACGCGGGCCCGGCCAGGAGCGCCTCTATCCGCCGGGCGACGTGGATGAAATTCCCGAGTGGGTGCACCAGTTGGTCATCCAGAAGCTGGTGGAGCACCGCGTCATCCCCGAGGGCTTCGTCAACAGCGCGGTCATCAACGACTACCAGCCCGGCGGCTGCATTGTGTCTCACGTGGACCCCATCCACATCTTCGAGCGTCCCATCGTGTCCGTGTCCTTCTTTAGCGACTCTGCGCTCTGCTTCGGCTGCAAGTTCCAGTTCAAGCCTATCCGGGTGTCAGAACCTGTGCTTTCCTTGCCCGTGCGCAGGGGGAGCGTGACTGTGCTCAGGTAACCCACCAGGGTGGAGGGGGGCGGCCCTGCACCCTGATGCCTTAGCTATTCACCTTGGCCCAGGAGGCGGCCGCTAGTAGAAGTCTGTACTTTTTACCTTTCTGACCCATTCTTGTATTTGTAGGTTGTGGGAGCAAAGGAAGGAGATTGTGTCTAAAAATGTGTGGCAAGAAAATAGGGGTGGGGGAACCGATGTGATAATTTTGTACCCAAAGGCAGGTTAGAGGTGAACATGGACTTGGCAGAATTAATCTGAAGTCATCTTTCCAGAAGGCTTAAGTCTGTTTCCCACTGTCTTTTTTTTTTTTTTTAAAGCAAATTGCTTTTCCATTCTGGGCCTCCATTTTTAAATCTATACTCCTAAAAAAAAGTTACTCTTACTACATAAAAGTCTTTCCTGTTTTTCCATTCTTGATTTCCTTCACAGAGGAATGTTCATGGATTCTTCTTTTTAGAGACAGAGTCTCATTCTGGCACCCTGGGTACAGTGCCGTGGTGTCACAGCGCACGGCAAACTCCAGCTCTTGGGCTTAGGTGATTCTCTTGCCTCAGCCTCCTGACAAGCTGAGATTCATGGATTCTTTAACAGAGAAAATATGGGAAAGGCTTCTGAGAGTATTTAATTGGTATAAGTTCTCCATTCTCAGGAGGGGGAGTGACTTCTCTGGTGTTGAATAGATTAGTATTTAGGCCAGGAATAGAGCAGCACGCTCTTAAAATTCTCCCCTCTGGGCTTCAGAGAAGCCCATCAGTTTATTTGTAAGAACGTGTTACCAGTTATCAGCATCAAATAAAACAAAACGCACCTGGTCTCTTGACCTAGTATTTGGACTTGTAGTTAAGTGAGCAGAGAAACTTAGCTTCTTGGCCTATTTTGGGTCCCAGATACGCTGAGAAGTAACTCAGTGCCCTCGGCCCCAGAGAAGATTACCTGCTGAAATACCTCTGTTATTTATAAGAAGTGAAACTTTATTTGGAAGCATCCTCATTCCATCTCTGAAAAAGGTAAACTTAGTAATGTAATTCATTAATCCCCCAAACCTCTTAGGAGGTCTAGACTTTAAAGCAGCATGTTTGACCACCACCAAGCACAGGATCAAGACACATTGAAATTTTGTCGTGAGTGGCTAAACTCTGAAGTGAGTCATCCAGGCCACAGTCATAGGGAGAAGCACGGTTCCTGGAGTCCTTTTAATGTTACAATGATGCTTGCTTTGGCAGGACTTATATTACTATCATGAGGGCAAGTCATCTGTCTCATTTGAGTTGAGGTTGCTTCCATGTTGTGGATAGCAGAGCCTTATGTCCAAGACCTCATGGGAAAGCCTGGGAAGTCAGTGGCAGCAGAAGCAGTACTTTCACTCCCGGTATGCATCTGAAACCTAGAAGATTGCTTACCTGTCAGATGCCTCCTATCATTTGGGCTTCTGAGGTTTTCAGATCTGCATGGTGCTAGTAAATGGATAGCTTGGCAGGGCCTTTTTAAGATGGGATTTCCAGGAGGGATATTCCCCAGGGACTTGCTGTGTGCAGCAGATTGGATGTGATTCCCTTGGAGGGCTCTTAGTGCTAAAAGGTCCTCACACAAGGACCATTTAGTCTCTTAAAGAGGTATTAATTTTCTGTGTAGGTAGGTCCTCAAGGTTGTTATCTGGAGGTCTAGCAGTAGCCTGGTGCTTAATGCGGGAGATCACAAGATATTTTTTAACTTTGAGACTCCCTATTCCCTCAGTTGCAAATATATGTGTGCCCCTGGATTGAAGAACAGAAGTTTCGAGTTTATTTTTTTAGACAGAATCTTGCTCAGTTGCCTGGGTAGAGAGCTGTGGCCTCAGCCCAGCTCACAGCAACCTCAGACTCCTGAGTTCAAGCAGTCCTCCCACCTGGGCCTCTCAGAATGCTAGGATTACAGGTGTGAGCCACTGCACCCAGCCAAGTTTCAAATTCGTTTTTTTTTTTTTGTAGTTTTTGATGAGGGCTGGGTTTGAACCCACCACCTCTAGTATATGGGGCTGGCACCCCACTCTTTGAGCCACAGGCACCACCCTTTTCTTTTGAGACAGCCTCAGGCTGTTGCCCTGATTAGAGTGCTGTGTGGCATCACAGCTCAGAGCAACCCCCAACTCCTGGGCTTAGTGAATTTCTAGCCTCAGCCTCCCAAGTAGCTGGGACTACAGGCGCCCACCACAATGCCTGGCTATTTTTTGTTTGTAGTTGTCAGGCAGGCCCAGGCTGGATTCGAACCTGCCAGTTCTGGTGTATGTGGCTGGCACCTTAGCCGCTTTAGTTACAGACAGGTGCCGAGACTCAAATTCTTAATATGCAGGTCTGTTAGTGATCAGCAACAAGATTGCATCATCAGGAAAATTCTCTTCATCTTTTCTTTAGAATAGTAAAGTCTTAAAGCTTTCCCAGACCTTTCCTACTCCTCCTGAATTCAGACTTGGCTGTACAGTTAGTGTGGGAGGTTCAGAAAGTGTCCTAAAAAGTGCTGCCTCAGGCTTTGAGCCCAGCTCTTGCTCTGATTTGCTTAGGGATCTTGTGGGCGTTCTCTGGCTTTCCCATCTGTGGAGTGGAGAAGATGCCAACTTCCAAAGCCTATTAGAATTAAATTGTGGTGATTTGGTGTCTAACAGGCCCTGGCGCAAGGGAGCCTATGCTTTCATACACAATTACTTAATGATCTCCTGCTATCTTGGTGGGAAAGGGACTAGGGATTTGGTGGAGCCTGAAACATGGCTCATTCCTACACAGAGTTCAGGCCCAGTGGAGGTGGTTACAGCCCAGGAAGATAACTACAAGAGAACACCAGAGGGTTGGAAGATTGGGGGAGAAAGTAAGAACTTGGGTGACTTAAGAATTAGCCAAACAAAGAAGGATGGTAGGGCATACCAAACAGCAGCTTTGACTGCCACAGCAGGGAGTAGCTAAAAGAGGGGGAGAGGGATGAATGCTGATGAGAGGCAGATGGAGTTCACCCGCCAGGGTAGGGGGATGCCCTGATGAAGCTCTGGTTCAGGGTTTCTCAGTAGGGCTGTTGTTGCTATTTGGGGCTCACTAATTCTATGTGTAGAGCTGTTCTTGCTTTGTAGACTGTTTAGCAGTGTTTCTGGCCTCTGTCTGCTAGATGCCAGTAGTAGTAATGATAGAAACTCTCCAGATGTAGCCAAATGGTGGGGATGGGGGAGGTGTGCGGGTAAGGCAGGGTACAGAGTCATTTCCAGGTCAGAATAGTGGCTGTAAGGTTTTGGGCCTTCCCACTAACTTAAATCTTATAGCACCTGTTCACTTAGCACTTATCTTACTTGGTATACAGGTGGGTAAACACCTTCCTGATGTGATGCCCCTCATGAAATCTTGCATATGTAAGAAGGTAAGAAGCAGTGCTTTCTCTGATTTCCTGATATGATCCCAGCCTAGAGGTGATGAGCAGTAAAGTTGCAGATTTGAAGGCAGGGCTGGTGAAAAACTGTGGTGCCTTGCAGATGGGGAGGGATCCTAATAATTGTCAACGTGACTGTTGGAGGTGATGACAGTGGTGTCCATACCCATCCAAGGAAACATGGCAGGAATACAATTTTATATTTAATAGTGGTCAGCATGAATGTTAGTGCATAGCAGACATTGACTCAGCAGTATCTAAACCAGGAGCATTTAGTGCAGGGCTTCACATACCCTTCTGGAAGTGCTTCAGACTCCTTTCCAAACCTAGTTGACAGTTTTTAGTAACTTTCCTATTTTAGGCTGGGGTAGGTCCCCCTCTTAATGCTGTTTTTTAGGGAAACTTTTTTTTTTTTTTAAGAGACAAAGTCTTCACTTTATCGCCCTTGGTAGAGTGCTCTGGCATCATATCTCACAGCAACCTCTAGCTCTTGGGCTTAGGCGATTCTCTTGCCTCAGCCTCCGGAGTAGCTGGGACTACAGGCACTCGTCACGTCACAATGTCCGGCTATTTTTTTGTTGCAGTTTGCCCGGGGCTGTGTTTGAACCCGCCACCCTCCGTATATGGGGCCTGTGCCCTACTCACTGAGTTAACAGGCGCTACCCTTGGGAAATATTTTTTACTTCATATCAGTTCATTCTATATTCTTTCTGTTCCTGTTGGAGTGAATGGAGCAGATTGAAACAGGTTTTATTTGGATCAATTAGAATAATTACCTCAAGGCTAATTGTTTCTTTGCTGCTACCTTTAATCACTGGTATGTGGTGTGGTGACCACATGCCCAGGGACCCAGGCCTTGGCCACTGGTCTGGAAATAATTGTATCATCCAGCCATGGGTCATACACTGGGGATCTCAGCCTGTGACTCTTCCATTTAACAGTTGGTATTGGGTGGAGTGGGCATTCCTGTTCTGGACTGAGGGCTGATCTTATTCAGCTGGTTGAAAGCAGAATTTAGCTTTCTGGCTTAAAATAGTTGGGAAAGTAGGGCAGATAGGTCCTGGGCCACATCTCTTGTGTGGAATCTTCTGATTCCACAGCAGGGGGAGGAACCACAGAATGAAGTCAGGGCTGTGCACTCTCAGGAGGAGCTCTGGGCTGGGAGGGTTGGCCGCTCTTGGTGCTGCCAGGCCTGACAAAATGGAAGGGAAGCTAGTGATGAGCCATAGTTTTCATCACGAGACTCAGAGCAAGCGGCAAGTAAATAGGCCATAAAAATTTCAGGGCTGGCTGGCCATTTTAGGTGTGCAGCTATTACTAAGGTATGGTGCTAGTTCTCTAGGGACATAGGCTCATCTTTGCAGACTTTTTCCACGGGGCTGGTGGGTATGCATAAGTCCTGTGGTGAGGCCAGCAAGGCCCTGGGACAGATTGGACCTTGTCACCAGGAAATACAGATGGGCTTTTCTTTTTACTTCCTTTCTCCCTGCCAATCCCACTTGGTTGGAGTTCCAGTGCTACCACTTTACTATTTGACTTTGAGCAAGTTACTTAATCTTTTGGGTCTCAGTTTTCCTCATCTGTAAAATGGGGCTAATTATGCCAGTGAATTGCTATAGAAAACTAAATCTCTGTCACATTACTGATGCTGTAAATTTAGCTAAAGATATCTTAGGAGATGAGCTGCTTATAGTATTCACTGTACCTAGAAGTGTACAGAATTGGGACTCAGTAGTTGACTGTTTCCCCTTGACTCAGTAATCCCGAAGGCTTCTCATAAGGTTAGTCCCTGTGTCTTCTTGGAAGCTTGGGTCTGGTAAAGATAGCATTTGAGCCTAAGCTCACAATCCTGGCCTGCAGACCTATCACTGTTGAGGGAGGCTGTCACCAGGCCAGAATCTTGTACATTCCATTTCTGGTCCATCCTGGCCTAGGCAGGGCACAAAGTAGATGGGGAAATGGTGACCATCTTGGAAACATGTCTTCACTCAGTTCTCTAGGACTGTCCCTTAGAAGAGAAATCTATACAGTTCTGCAGAGTGCCTTATAAAGTTTATTCAGACTCATTTAATTTGCACCTAATTCTCTGAGGAAGGGCTTGCTGTGATCCTTGTTTTGTAGATATAGAGACTTGAGGGTCTGAGTAGTGAAATAGTTGTGCTCAACACACATTTCATTTAGTGTCACTGTGTGCAGACATGAGTAAGGCGTTTAAATAGTTTTGTCTCATTGTGAAGGCACAATTTCTTTTTTTTTGAAACAGAGCCTCAAGCTATCGCCCTAGGTAGGGTGCCGTGGCATCACAGCTCACAGCAACCTCCAACTCCTGGGCTCCAGCGAGTCTCCTGCCTCTGACTCCCAAGTAGCTGGGACCACAGGCGCCCACCATAACGCCTGGCTATCTTTTCTTGGTTGCAACCGTCATTGTTGATTGGCAGGCCCGGGCTGGATTCGAACCCACCACCTTAGGTGTATGTGGCTGGCGCCTTAGCCACTTAAGCCACAGGCACCCAGCCTGAAGGCACAATTTCTACAAGGCCAAATGGGGCAGTAGAAAGACATAGGAGGGTATAGTTGAGCAATGTGGGAGAAACCCTGCCTAGGGGATCCCATCAGGGAAAGCTTTCCAGAAAAAGAAATTATAGCAACTCCCTCAAGAGTCAGAGCTGAGCTTTGACAATCTTGATGTTTTTGGTATACTTGTCATTGCTCCAAGGGTGGGGGCTCAGCCCTGGCAGAGAGCAGATAGGCTGGACAATATGAGGTATTTTTTCTTTTCCCTGTATCAAAAGAACAAGAGGCACTAGAACTTTTCTTGGCAAGAGTAGGGCTGGACCCAAGGCATATTAAGTTTCAAATTGGCAGACTAGGATTTTTAGTTTCTCTTAGTAGCAAGCAGGTTCCTTAGTAAATAATGGCCTGTGGTCTCAATCAACACTGAAGTTTGGCCAAGAGAGCTTCCTTTTTTTTTTTAAACTTCATTTTTTAATTTTTTTTGTTGTTGCAGTTTTGCCCGGGCTGGGTTTGAACTCACCACCCTCCGTATATGGGGCCGACACCCCACTCACTGAGCCACAGGCACCACCCAAAAGCTTCCTTTGAAACAGGACTTTGAGCTCCTGTTGCCAGAAGCTGATACTCTGAGGAAGGGTCAATGAGCTGTGTTAGGAAGCTCTAGAAGACCAGTGTTAATGAGCCCTCCAGCCAGGATCAATGCCAAGGTGATTTCTGTGGCCCTGTGTAGCCCTACTTCCACACTGGTTCTTCTGAGACGTAGGCTTGGTGGCAGGAACCTGGCATGACTTACTGTTTGTTCTAGAGCCTTTGGAGGATGGGGGCAGTCAAACTTTGGCAAACATCTGGATTTGCTCCAGAACTGCATTAAAAGAAGTGGCTCCTTATTGGAAATGAGAAGTAAATGTCCTTGGTCATGCGTATAGCCAAGTCAAACAGATTAATAACACTACTTAATAGCAAGGAAAGTTATCTGCAGCCAACACTGCAGTCTCAGGCCTTAGAAATGTACCCTTGGAGGCCAGGCATGGTGGCTCACGCCTGTAATCCTAGCACTCCGGGAGGCTGAGGTGGGTGGATTGCCTGAGTTCAGGAGTTTGAGACCAGCCTGGGTAAAAGTGAGACCCCAGTCTCCAAAAGTAGCCAGATATTGTGGCAGGTGCCTGTAGTCCCAGCTACTTAGGAGGCTGAGGCAAGAGAATAGCTTGAGCCCAAGAGTTTGAGCTTGCTGTGATGCCATGGCACTCTACTAAAGGCAGCAAAGTATGACTCTGTCTCTAAAAAAGAAAAGAAAACTGTACCTTTGGGAACTCGGACTTAGCTGTGTGTGTGTGTATATGTATATTGGAGTGTCTTGTAGCCCAAATCACCTGCCCCCAATGTGGAGTAACAGGAGCATGGGATGAGACCTAGAGTTCCCAGCCTTGGAAATGGGGATCCAGGAGGCCTCTGTTGTTGGCAGATCACTGCAGGAAAGCCTGGATCATGTCTCCTTGGCAGTTATTGAACCCAAGGCTCTGGCTTATGTTATATCCTTTTTTTTTTTTTGAGACGGAGCTTCAAGCTATCCACCTGGGTAGAGTGCCATGGCATCACAGCTCATAGCAACCTCCAACTCCTGGGCTCAAGCGAGTCTCCTGCCTCCACCTCCCAAGTAGCTGGGACCACAGGCGCCTGCCACAACGCCCGGCCATTTTTTGGTTGCAGCCATCGTTGTTTGGCGGGCCCGGGCTGGGGATTCGAACCCACCACCTTAGGTGTACGTGGCTGGCGCCTTAGCCGATTGAGCCACAGGCGCCAAGCCCCAGATCACATTCTTAATAGTTTCCTTGCTTGTTGGCCGGTAGTTTTGTGGTATCTCATTTTCAAAGTTTGATTTTTATGTGTGATTTATGATTGTGGAGATAGAATACCACAACTTCATTGGCCTGGGTACACAGAAGCATTCTGACATCTCTGAGATTAAAACAAAAGCCACCTTTGTGTTCTTCCTTCAGAAATGACCTTTTCAATAAAGCCATGAGCTGTAGTATCAGATGAATACATACTCTTAGGGATATAGACCCTCATGGGAGTGTTCATTTGGTGTACTTCCCTCAGCTCCTGTTTCTCACCACCACCCTGTGTTTTCTGTGGTCCTCTGTAGCTTAATTGAGTCCCTGAAGTTCTGGAGGACCCGCTTTCTGCTGCTGCCAGCCTGTGTCACTGCCACCAAGCGCATCACAGAAGGGGAGGTACACTGCGACATCTATGGGGACAGACCTCGTGCCGATGAGGACGAGTGGCAACTCTTGGATGGTTTTATCCGCTTTGTGGAAGGCTTGAATCGGATCCGCAGGCGTCATCGGTCAGATCGCATGATGCGGGTGAGGGCCTCCTGCCCTCTCTGGAACACGGGCATGGTCTGGGATGCAGGATCAGCCTCCTTCTATCTCAGGGTCTTCAGCTAGTTTATTTATTCCACAACTTCCCAGTGTTTATCTTAAATCCAAAACATTATGTTCTTTTCCATTGCAGGGGAGGGAGGGATGACGGAGGGATTGTTGCAGACGGCAACTGGACAGTGTTCTCTGGCTTTGAGCCACCCCTCTCTGCCTGAGGACACAGCCTTGATGAGCTGCTCCCCAAGTGAGACCCAGTCTCAAAGGCAGCTGCTTGTGTGATTTGGTGCTGAATTGCTAGACTCTCAGGAGTCCAACAGCAGCAATCCTTATTTACTCTTGTATCTTTTAGAGTTTCTAGCACCCTTTTGCCTCATTTCAATCACACGCTGCCCAGTGGGGAGACTGAAGTTCATTTGGGTGTCGGAATACGTCCCAGCTAATTATGAGCAGATCTGGGATTCAGCTTGGTTTTGTTTTGTTTTAATTAACAAATAGTGTAATTGACACTCATGTAAGTGTGTGTGTGTATGTGTACAGGCCTGTGAATTCTAATAGATATATGTATTCTTGTTGCCACCAGCACAATAAGGATATAGAGTAGTTCCATCACTTCACAAAAATTCCTTCATGCTACTCTTCCTGGTCACATTCTTCCGTATCTCTAACCCTTGGCAACTATCAGTCTGTTCTGTTTTTTTTCCAAATGCCACAGAAAATGGAATTATACAATATGTAAGCTTTTGAGGCTGCCTCCTTTCAGTCAGCATAATGCTTTGGGGTTCATCTGAGTTGTTGTGTGTACTCAGAGTTCATTCTTTTTTATTGCTGGGTAGTATTTCATCATCAGCCATGTCCTTACTTTGTTGTTTTTAACCTCAAGTTCAGTATTCGTCCTCCCACACCAGCTGCCTCTTATACACAGTATCACTTATTAGGAATATTTCTAGGAGAACTTGCATAGAGGAAAGAACTTTGGTTTTGAAGGGAGGTCAGTGGAGTTTGAATTCTAGTTCCAGTGGGATTTAGGGAAAATTGCTTAATGTTGTCTGAGCCTCAGTTTCATTTTCTATAAAATACGGACAATGTCATCTACTTCCTGGACCTGTGGTGGGGGTAAAATGAAATAGTGCACAAAGAGGCAGTTTACTTTTAGTCCACTAGGCAGTGAGTGAAAAGCAGTTTTCTGTCATTTACTAAATACAAGAGCCTATGTTCCTTGACTCTATTCATTGGATTCCCAGACACTGACCGAGGACACAGTAGCAGGTGCTGGGTGTGCATGGCTTCCACTAAGAAAGCCCCCACTTGTGGTGATGGCCTTGTCTCCTCTTCTCTGTTTAGAAAGGGGCCACAATGAAAGGCTTGCAGATGACTGGGCCTCTTCCCACACACACTCTCGAGTCAGCTGGCCCTCCGGTTGGGAAGAAGGGAACCTCAGCTCTGTCTGCCCTGCTGGAGATGGAGGCCACTCAGAAGTAAGTACCTGCTGGGAGGGTGACTTGTCCCCACCTCACAGACTATGAGGCTTTTTAGTGCACCACTCCTGTGATTAGGATGAAATAGGATTTCCTTCTGTGAGGATCCTGTAATTAAGTAGATGACATTTACATGGAAAGAAAACTAGACTAATACCTGGTAAGTGTCAAATAACATGAAATAGGTCAGAAATTATAAACTCAAAATAATCTGGATCTTAATTTGAACTGCAGTCCTATTTGGCCAACAATGTGTGTTTAACATATTTGGTTATTTTTTTTTTAAGACTTTTATTTATTTATTTTTTGTTGTTGTTGCAGTTTGGCTGGGGCCTGGTTCAAACGCACCACCCTCAGTATATGGGGCTGGCACCCTCCTCACTGAGCCAGAGGCACCGCCTGTTTAACATATTTGGGCTAGATTTTTTTTTTTTTCTAAGTGACAGACTCTCACTTTGTTGCCCTTGGTAGAGTGCCGTGATGTCACAACTCAGAGCAACCTCACAGCAACGCTCTTGGGCTTAGGTGATTCTCTTGCCTCCTGAGTAGCTGGGCCTATAGGCACCCACCACAATGCCTGGCTATTTTTGTTTGTTTTGTTGCAGTTTGGGTGGGGCTAGGTTTGAACCCGCCACCCTCAGTATATGGTACTGGCACCCTACTCAGTGAGCCAGAGGCGCTGCCTAGGGCTAGATTTTTTTAATAGGAAGATTTCATATAGAAAGCTGGATTTTTATATGTTTTTTTTTTTTTTTTTGAGACAGAGCCTTACTTTGCCACACTCATGGTATCATAACTCACAGCAACCTTAAACTCATTGGACTCAAGCAGTTCTGTTGCCTCAGCCTCCCAAGTAATTGGGGCTACAATGCCCCCCAGCTATTTTTAGAGATGGGGTCTTGCTCTTGCAGGTTGGTCTAGAACCTGTGAGTTCAGGCAATCCATCCACCTCTGCCTCTTAGAGTGCTAGGATTACAGGTGTGAGCCATCGCAACTGGCTAATATTCACATAACGTTTATTACAGAATATGGTTTTAATTGTTCTATTTTGTTATTAGTTGTTAATCTTTTATTGCACTTAATTTATAAATTAACGTTTATTATAGATATGTCTTCATATTCTTTGTGATTTTAGGGATCTGCTGAGGGTCTTAGAACATACCCCCTATGGAAAAGAGGGGACTACTGTAATGCAAAATTATATCACAGATAATGTTAAAACCCAGCTTTGTTTGAAGTAGCAGAGGCTCTTTTAATACTGGGTCCACAGTTGCACCCAGCCATGGTGGGCTGGCATTTCAGAAGGGGTGCAGGGCTCTGCTTCATCCTCTGGTTCTCAGTCATGCTGCCTGGTCAGCTGCCCTAGACATTTGGGCGTGTGGCCCCCCTTTCTGAACAGTAAGTGCTATATTTGACAGGCCTCCAGTGGGACCACACTTGCTTAGAAAGGTGGGGGAAGTGTCCCTGGAGGGGGGATTTAAGTTGGCTTTGCGGGAAGTGAAGCATTTATACAGGGGAGAGGTGGGACTTGGGGAAAAGAGAAAACATTGCTATGCACAGGTGGGCCCTGCCTTGGGGGCATCCTTCTCTGCCCCTCTTGTCCTCCCAGCTAGGGCAAGTTTCCCTCTGCTTGCCAGCATTCCAGAGCCTGTGTCCATCAGGGAGCCTACCAATATTCTACTGAGGGCTGAGGTCATTACTTTGCTTCTATCTGACTTGGCTGTGTGCTCTGAGGGCAAAGGCTACGTGTTGTTCCTGGCACATAGTACGTGTAAAATGGATATTTATTGAACGATAGAGGACAGGATGCTGAGGACCTCCACATACAGGTTTGGAAGAGAGTATGTTAGGGGAGATGAGACTTTGTCTGTGTGGCATGAGGGTCTATGTCATACCTTCAGGAACCTGCACACATTGGGCTTTCAGGAAGTAATGTTGAGTGAGTGAGTAGAAGGTACTATGGGAGATACAATTGGAAAAGCAGTGTGGGAAGTCAGATGCCAGGCTGTCCTTACACATTCTCTTTTTCAAAGAATTCCTAGGAAATTTATTTTATTTTATTGGAAAATTTCAAACAGATAAAATGTATACAGATCAGTATAATAAATCTCTCTTTACCCATCACCCAGCTTCAGTGATTATCAACTCATGGCTGATCTTGCTGATCTTGCTTCAGTTCTAGGCCACTTGTGTTCACCTTTTGTTTTCTGTTGACACAGAGTCTTTTTTTCTTTTTTGAGACGGAGCCTCAAGCTATCCCCCTGGGTAGAGTGCCATGGCATCACAGCTCATAGCAACCTCCAACTCCTGGGCTCAAGCGAGTCTCCTGCCTCAGCCTCCCAAGTAGCTGGGACCACAGGCGCCTGCCACAA
>CAUYQV010020679.1:0-21544 GCA_963574575.1 Galagoides demidoff | reverse complement strand
TGTGGTCCCAGCTACTTGGGAGGCGGAGGCAGGAGACTCGCTTGAGCCCAGGAGTTGGAGGTTGCTATGAGCTGTGATGCCATGGCACTCTACCCAGGGGGACAGCTTGAGGCTCCGTCTCAAAAAAAAAAAAAAAAAGATCAAGATGGTGAGCAAATCAAGGATTATAAAATACGGGCTTAAAATTATTCCATCATCATTAAGCAGAGAAAGGATGACTCAGATATTATAGGATGAGAAGGGCAGAGAGCGACAGTTAAAGTGATCTGACAAGGTGAGTGGGACAGAATTTCTGGAAGATCAGGGATAAGTTTTCAACAAAAGCAAAACTGGCAAAGGTTACGAGACATTTTATGTGTCATGAAAAGTAATTCGTGACACAAAAGCCAAATAGGAGAGCGAAAATTCCAAGTTTGTGCTCTATCTATCATAAGCCGAACAGTAAAGAGAGCTCTACGCCAGAGAAATAGTGGGTCAGCGCGGACCATTTACACAAGCAGGGGTGTGTGTATCAAAAATATTTAGGGCTGAATTGTAATTACATCAAATTCACCAAAAATTGTTAGCTAAGTCAAGAGCCAAAGATATTTAAAGCTGAGTACTGATACCAAAAACCTTGCTGTTCAATACGGTATAGGGGGTATGAATGCCACGCAGTGATAAAGTGAGTCCTTATAAAATTATGCAGATAAATGTTTTAACTTCACAAACAAACTTAGGGCCTGTGCTTTCACGTATGCTTGGAGGGAAATGTACACGTTTAGCCTATTAGCTATAAAAGAAGCAACCCATTTCTTTTTTTTTTTTAATTATCTATTTTCTTATTCCAATACTATCTTGGTGCTTTATTTGAGGGACGCTTTTTAAATGATTTCTCTCCCTTTTAGGTGACTTTCCTCTTTAGACGGATTCTACATTAAAATTATTAATCATTTACCATCACTGCTAGGTTCACACTGGTAAAGTGTATTTTCCTGTGAAATGTCTCAATCACTATTTTCCTTTTTTCTTCGCTTTCCCCTTGATTATTTGTTTATTTACTGAGACAGACTCGCACTCTGTGGCCCTTGTTTGAGCGCGATGCCCTCATGGCTCACGGCAGCCTCCATCTCCCGGGCTCAGGTGATGGGTCTCCTCCCCTGACTCCGGCAGGTGTCCAGGCGCAGCCACCTGAGCTCGACAGGGAGGAGCTGTCCCCAAAGCGCTTCCCACATGCGCCACACAAGTGGCCTCTCGCTCGAGTGCTGTCGCCTGTGCGGGTTCCCTGGTGCTGAACGAGGCGGAGTCTCTGCGCAGAGGCCTGGCCACGCTCCTCACACGCTCCGGGCTTCCTTCCCAGAACCCGCCTACAGCTCACAAGGCAGGTGCTCCCGCCAAAGGCACCTCCCCTCCCCACTGCTGGTGCCCCGAGTGTGGATCCCTGCGGCTACTAAGGTCAGGGAAACAGCTCCAGGCCTCCACACATGCACCCTCTTCTTTGCAAGGGTGGCCTTGAATTAGGACTGAAACACACGTGAGGCCCTTTTTGAGAATGTGGCTCAGGGTAGCTTCTATCCTGGGGAGCGCCCTGATGCCCGGTGGCAAATGGGTGGTGGCAGACAGTCCTTCCAGGGCTCTGCCCCTGCTCTTCTTGCCCTGGCAGGTGTCACGGCCTCCACGCCCCACAACTTCTCGTAAGATGCTGCGCCAGTAATCCTGCTTCTAGAGTCCGTCTGTCACCGCCCCCATCCAGGAGGACCTGCCCACCTTCTGCGTCTCAGCCCAGTGTTGGTGCAGAGGACAAGGGGCGGCACCGCTGGAGAACCGAGTGCCGCAGAGAGAGTGAGCACAGCAGAAGCCCAGGGGTCCCTAGTTAGTTGAGGGAGACCAGGGAACAGCCCACACTGCTGCCTGTGCCACCCCCATAACCACCCTTTGACCTAGAGAGCCCTGCTCTGGCTCCCCCACTCCGCTGTGAGCATTTCACAGGCCCACGGTAGATACAGGGATCCCTCATTCAGGAGACCCCTCATTTCTTCCGCCTGGTCAATTTCATGTAAGTTTCCTACACCTGGCCAATTTATGAATGGACTGTATCCATTCATTAATGCGTTCATTCACCAGACCCCAGGGGAAGGGACTGTATCCATTCATTAATGCGTTCATTCACCAGACCCCAGGGGAAGGGACTGTATCCATTCATTAATGCGTTCATTCACCAGACCCCAGAGGGAGGGACTGTATCCATTCATTAATGCATTCATTCACCATACCCCAGAGGGAGGGACTGTATCCATTCACTTTGGAGGCTGAGGCAGGAAGATCCTTTGAGCCCAAGAGCTTGAGGTTGCAGTGAGCTATGATGAGGACTGGACTCTAGCCTGGGGGACGGAGCAAGACGCTGTCTCTACAGAAACAAAAATAAAAACAAAACTCAAGCAAAATTCTGTTAGAATTAATTAAGCAAGGTTATGGAATACAAGCCCAATACATAACAAGCAATTCAATTTCTTTTCCCTATAATAAAAAAATTAAAAAAATATCATTCAGAAAAAATAATTTTATTCATGATAACATGAAAATGGATAAAATATTTGGGAACAAATTTAATAAAATACGTTCAAGAATTGTCACTGAGAAATTTAAAACACTGCAGGGAGAAATACCAAAAAAAAGCTGAATAAATAGAGGCATGGACCACATTTATAAACTGGAAGATTCGATATTATTAAGATGGCAATCATCCCCAAATTATTCAGTAAATACAATGCAAGCAATTTCTACCAGTATTCAGTTAGGCTTTAAAAACATAAAATTTGACAAGATAATTGTGAATTTTTTATGGAGGTTAGGCCTCGGCATCACTGAAACAATCTTGAAAAGGCTCAGAACTGGAGTCTCTCTCACCTTCAGCAGAGGGACCCTCTTCCAAGTCTCTTAGGAAGGATCTACACCTTCCCTCTGTTCTCCCTAAATTAAATCTGTCTTTGTTTCCCTCAGGAAAAAAAAAAAGAACATAATTGAAAGACTTTCACTTTTCAATTTCAAAACTTATTGTAACTCTAAAGAAATCAAGGCAATGTGGTGTGAGGTTAGACGTCCAGATTGACCAGACCCTCCCCTCTAAGTCAAATTACTTCTTACAAAGCTGCCAAGGCAATCACAGGTAAAGGATAGTCTTTTTATTTTTATTTTTACCTATTATACTGCGATAATCTGATACACACATACAGAGGGTGAACTTGGATACACACTTTGCTCTGTACATAAAAACAGTAATTCAGATTCAGCTGTCAGCAGCAGAGGAGAGCAGAACTTCCCAGCGCTTGTCTCTCTGAGAAGCATCAATCTGAGTGATTATCCACACGTGGAAATACTTTTAGACACGCTAAGGAAAGCAGGAGGGGGTTACAGCACCCGGTGCAGCTGGAAAACAGGGAAAAAGCAGGTGGACGCGCACAGACCAGACCAGCAATTCTCAACCTTCCAAATCGCTGCCTTGTTACAAATTGATCAAAGGGGTCGCGCCGCATAGGCTGAGAACCGCTGGGCCCGGGGACGGTTTACAACAAACACCTGTATCCCGCCCACACCACTGTGCCATCCTCTGCTGGGGAGAAAGAGCGACGTGAGCAGGGGATATTATTATCTCAGACCCCAGCTGGGCTTACCCCAGGGAAGCTGGAGCCAAGTCACTGCCCACAACACCCACTGTGGGCACTGCCCTCAGCCCCAGGCAAACAAAAGCCGAAACCTCTATTAAAGACACAAATAACCAGAGGTAAGGAATTGAAGCACAGGGTCAGAGAAAATATCTAATCACAGAGGAAGACAGCAAGAAGGAAGAAAGAATCCTTAAAAACAATTAGCAAAATGACCAAGCTACGCCCTTAACAATCAATAATTACACATTGGCCGAAAACAGTGTATTTAGAAATAAAAATGTTTTGCTGCAAAAAAAATTATGATAGGATGTAATGCCTGTGTTAATTAGTTTGCATTATCCATTCCACAATGTAAAATATTTCAAACCATCATATGGTATACAATAAAAACATGTAATATGTATTTATCAAGAAAAACTTAACAGATAAATTAGAGAAACAAAATTCACGAATTAAAGGTATGTCCTAGATCTGCATGAAAGAGCGAAAACCGTAAAACCAGAAGACCCATGGATTGGGAGCTCCCTGATCTTGGGACTGGCAAACATTTCTTAGAGTACTAATGCATGAAAAATAAAATAAAAATTGACAAACTGGATTTCATCAAAATTAAAAACTTTTGTGTTTTTAAGATAACATTAAGAAAATGAACTGCTGTTGGCATTATGTCATTTCACCCAACCCCACAAAGGAAGGAAAGGAAACTTTAGGTTTTCTGGAATTTATAATGAATCTTCAGAGTGAAACTGCAATTACCTATTAAATTTTTCCCTTTAATTTTTGGCAAGAGTCAAATCTTTCCTATGATGTCAGCTGTACAATGTATTAAAGATTTTAATATTTGATTTGACATCTAATTGTCTCTCCTGAAAGGATTATTTAGAATTTCTAGAAATAAAGATCCATAGGAGAGTATAACTTGTTTGTATGCAAACTTGTACTTGTTTGCTGATTTTTAATTTTTATCAATTCCATCAAGAATACCATGGAAGACCCTTTACAGAAATTATGAAATATTAGGTAGAATAAATCAATTACACCAAATTAAAGTATTATAGTCTTCAATTTTTAGCAACAATTTTATTACAGACATCCATCTTCCTCTATTCAGAAAAAGTCTTTTTCTGATAAAAGGCTGATTTGAGGCATTAGTGTTACAACACTGCCCTCCAGTGGACATAAGTAGAATTTTTATTTTATTTACCCACTTTGTAATTGAAAAAGTAATTTGTCTTTGAAGTCATTTTTTTCCTGTTGAATCTATTTGAATTCCACAAAACACATATTATTTCCCATTATAACTAAAGTTACATCTTAAGTCGTAGGAGGTTTATATATTAGTGTTTAAACCATTGAATAAATTAATTTGAACGAGTGTGATAAAGGACTGTCTGCAGTTTTCACCTAATTTCTGCACTTTGTGGCTAAACCTGCTCCCTAGGCTTTCCCTGAGTTCACTATGTGCTATTCGAACTCTCAAAAACGTCATGGCATGAATCACTCTGCTTGCCCTATGAACATGAGTGGCAACAGCGAACCTTAAAGTAATTCTCTCCACGAAGCAACACTGATTTATCTTTGCCTCATACATATATTTTCTAAAAATATATGTATGAGGGTAAAATTAAAATTATATGAGAGGGTAAAAATTAAACCATTATTTACTGGATTTAATGGGTGCCTTTTCTCAAGAGGGATATTCCCATTGTAATAATTATATCTTAAGCAGGCTTATGAAAAGTCAGTCCTCCAGCTTGACAAGATAACTAGATCACAATATGAGTTACGTGTGCAAATTAAGTACATATGTGGGTACATGTGACGTGCAATGTCTTCAACATAAATAATTCAGTGCGCGTATACTCATAGCCAGGGGCTGAGAGGCATGAAGATGAGTTTTGCTACTTTCTAGGTGAATGGCCTTGGGCAAATTACTTCTCCACTAACCTTTCGCTTTTTCATTTATGTTGACAATATTAATCTCACAGAGCCATTATGAGGATTAAGTGACATAATTCACATAAACCATCTGTGCCAGATGCAATGCCTTTTTTATTCTCCCAGCACAAAATTGAAGTTGGTCCCCAAATAAATTGTACAAACAAGAGGCGCTTTAAAAATGCAAACATGTTTCATCAGAGCTGTTAAGTTAGGCAAGCAAATAATAAGAAAAAAAAACTCACCTGTGGTCTGCGTGTGTTCTGAAGTGGCACGATCAGCGGAGCCCTCTCGGGGGTCACTGTGCATCGGGAGGGGCCATCAGCACCGTCTTACGGTGTTTCAGTGGCAAAGAGAAGCCGTGTTGCTGAGTCCCTGGGTCAGCTGCCACTGTCCTCCTTCACCTGGACCTATTGTGCATGTACTGGTTGGCCAGGGAGAGAGGAAGACTCACTATTTAGAGAAAATGTCATTCTGTCCACATATACGTGGAGAGTCTTTTGTGCACTAAATGCCTTGTGGTGAGTATTTGCAGAGAGAGAAATGAACTCACTTTCTACGTCCCTTCTGGAATTTCTGCCTATGTACCGTAACACTCACCATCCTGGGACTGGATGTCACTGAGCCAAAGAAGGTTCATGCCTCTGGCGATTCCTTCAGTTCTCTAGTTTCCCTTCCTCAGCAAACTAGGTCTCTGATAAAATTCAACCCAATAAAGACAATCGTATTATTTAAATGCTTTTTCATTTATTTTTACAACCATAAGTAGTAATATTAATAGAAATAGTAACGGCACGAGCACAAACTCTAATGAGTTATACATTCTGTGTATCAGGCAAGGAGCTGGGTATTTTTCCTACACTATTTCATGAAGTTCTTTCAACACAATACTGAATATTTTATAGAGGAGATTACTGAGGCCCAAAGACTCTGCCAGGTAGGTCAGCAGTCTGGTCTCAGTTCATGGGGCGCTATTGGGTGGCCCAGACACCCCAATAGCAAGGCAAGAGAGAAGTGGAGTTTATTGAGCCATTATGACGTATTCTCCACCAACAGCGAATGGCCCTGTAGCGACAGCAGGCCCCAGTTATGGTCTGGGGTCCTGTTTTATATTTTATAGGCCATACGCGGCTCAAATGTCACCATCAAACTACTTTGATGGACAGTTGGGAGTTACAGTCTATCCTTCCACTTTCCAGAAACACAGCCGACAGGGCCCTTTCTGATTCACCTGTGCATTTTTTCAGCTTGCTGGGCTTATTGTGTTGCTGGGAGTACTTCACTTGTTTCCATCCAAATGGATTTTACATTTCTTGATATTTGTGTATCTTAAAACTAATGTGGATGTAAGCAAACAACATGATAGTTAGTCTTAGGAACTCCAGGTCACCTTCCAGACCCTACTGTGGATACTGCTGGCCCACAGACTGGGGAACCCCCTGCATTCTTGTGTAGATGGACGCTGAGTGCCAACTGGCAGATTGGCAGGCCTTCCTTATTCCCCCAAGTGTGGCAATTGTTCCAGCTCACCAAGGCACGACACTCACCTTGGTCCTGGGGAAAACCAGGCATCCCTTATTATCTACCTAATAACTTCAAATAACTTTCCAAATATCATAAAGCTGGAACATAACCCTTGAGCTCAACAGCCTGTGTATAAAATAATATCTTTTTTGGGGGGTGGAATGAGGCAGAAAGGAAAACAAGGGTAAGACTAGATGGTGGGTGTATCAGGTGTCAGGTGCAAGAAATATTTGTAGCCAGAAAAAGAGTCCTTAGTCTAATGTCTGAGAAATTCTACCAAGAAGACATTTGGTAGATGCTGGTTGATGTAACAAAAAAAGGGGCAGAGATAACAAAGAAAAATTAGGAGCATGTTCCTGGGCGTGATTCAGGGTTGAGAAATTGGCTAGTGGAAAATGGGCTTCCAGCAACAGATAAAGAGCTCTGTTTTTCAATGAAAACGGAGAAAGAAAAGTGTATTAAAATCTTGACGCAATCCACTGGTGAAACCTGAAAGCTTTCTCAACAATTTCAGCCTCTCTGTCTGTACCTCAGTGTCTGTTCTTTTAGTGTGAAGCCTAGAGAGAGATTTACCTCTGAGCTACACCTGCTGACTCCTCTTGGGAGGTGGACATTTAGGAAGTAAATGCTTCTACTCAGAGGGAATTGGGGTAGTTCTTCCCCCAGCATCCACAGTGTGGAACCAGAAAAGGAGAAAATGAGAACAGAGTGGAATCTTGTAGAGAGGAGGAAGCAGGAGTGAAGTCTCTAAGTAACAGGGAAATGAAGAGGTGTGTGGATTAGACGAGAGGATGTTTCAGACAGGAGAAGGCAAGGCTCCCCCAGGAGCAGCCTTAATTAAGTCAAGAGTGAAGTGTGGACTTGCCCCAGGATAGAGGTAAGTAAGGCGACGGTCACTCTGCTGCCTCACTCCCAGCCCATACCTGACAGATTGAGAAAGGAAAGTCAGTCTTTAGTCTTCACTCTTTGAAAACCAGTCCTTATACACAGCCCACCATTCAGAAGTGCAATTCTAGCACTTTGGGAGGCTGAGGCAGATGGATTGACCAACCTGAGCCAGAGCGAGATCCTCATCTCTAAAAATACCAACCGGGAATTGTGGCAGGTGCCTGTAGTCCTACCCACTTGGGAGGCTGAGCTCCCAAGAGATTCTCCCAGGAGAATCACTTGAGCCCAAGAGTTTGAGGTTGCTGTGAGCTGTGAGGGCACCGCACTCCACCAAGGGTGACATAGTGAGACTCTGTCCCCTGTCCCTTGGTGTTTTATACATACATGGGACCTTCCCAGGGATTTCAACTTTGTCAAAACTTGTTCACTCTTTTATTTTACAGTAATTTACTAACATTTAGTACAGTCTAGGGGAATGGAAAGAAAGACTCTTTGTTGTTACTACACAATTGATGTATAAAATCCTATGTTATCACATCAATAAGCAGGAAGCTTTTAGCCTGAGACTTCCTCTATAGTCTAAGATCCTAAGTAACCAATCACTACATGTGTTAGTATGTAAACAGATGAAACCTGAATTGGGAGTATATTTTTTTTGTAACAAATAACTAGATTTCAGCTAGTCATACCTGTGAACTACTAAAACCATTGATATGTTTGGGTCAATCACGAGAATCGTGGAGCTTGAATTAGGGACACAAATAAATATTCATAAATTTCCTACATATCCACTCAAAGGAAAAGACCTCACTTTATCAAGAGGACACCTGCGTGTGAATGTTTGTGGCAACACAATTCACAGTTGCAAAGTTATGGAGGAATCAGTCCAAGTGCCATCCACTCACGAGTGGGCTGATGAAGTGTAATTCAGGTACACTATGGAGTCCTGCTCTCCCACAAAGAAAGATAAATTAAGTCCTTGGGCAACAAATTTGATGGAACTGGAAACCATTATCCTAAGTGAAGCATCTAGACAGAGAATGAAAACTAAACTCCCCTGTGTACTTGGTATTAAACTGGAGCTAACCCGTCAGCCCACATGCACACAGGGCAAAGTAAAACTCAGCGGAAATCAAAAGAGGGAAGGGGTGGGTGGGGGAGGAGAGGGAGGGCAAAATCCTACCTGAAAGGCACAGAGAATCTTACCTGCATGGGGACACTCGTAACCCTGACTCAAGTGCAACAAAATTGATAACATGTCAGCAAAAATATTTGTACACCAATCGTATTTTAAAACAAAAAAATATGCAAGGTATATAAGATCATAGAATTATGCCTTTTTTCCAATCACATATATGAACCTCAAAATTTGTTCACTCAGATCATGAGTAGAACCTCCATAGCCGAGCCATCTCCCTACGTTGACCACCGCCTTGAGCTGACCTAATTTTCACAGACTGGACATGTACCACATGTGAGTATCAGAACAACAGGCCTGGTTCCTGTGTTGACCACCTCAGTAGGTTGACCAGTTTGGGACACTCCGTTGAGTGGTCAAGTTACTGTATTTAAAAGTGGAATTTATACTTACATGTTTCTGGGAAAAAAAAATTGAAAACATTTCCATCAGAAAAGTTTTCATGTGCTGAATGTTCTTTCTGATAAAAAGTTGTATTGTCTGTGACATTTCATTTCTTTTCTCTGAAAGGATATTCAATTCCTGTCTTTTAGTGGGGCATATTTCAACATTTCCAGGCTGGGAGTGGTTAGCTGAGCTGCCTAGAGTCTGACTTCTGCCTTAGCGGTTAATTATATTCCTGTCTGAGACTTCCCAAATACCGAGGAAAGGATACTTTCTTGCTACAGATGCAAAAAAATAGCGCTAATGATCCAAAGAGTGGCTTACCATCTGCAAAATATAAAAGACAGAAAGTATAAAACTCATTTTCAGCAAGAAAACAAGATTCTAATAAAGGTTTGAAGACCAACCTGCTCCCATCTACGGCATCATTAAAGGTAATACCCATGGATGCAAAATCACTTACTTTAAATTATTTTAGTAGCAGGTTGATGGTGTTTCCCTTAACCTGTGGTTTTATAATGAAGCTCTTCTCACCCTTAAAATAATCTTAAGCCCATAACCACATCTGCAGATAGTAACAATGGAAAGGTGAGATAAGAACATTCCTGGGGTAATGGCTGTTTAATTGAGGTATTCTGCCATTCAATTCCTATTACTGGGCAATGGGGCTTTGCAAACCTCCTGGAAGAAAATGAGTCATCTTGGGACAATAAAATTGCATATCTGATGGGTCTCATCAATATTCATATAATGGGTTTTAAAAATAAACATTCAATTAGTACTATATCCAAAGAAGTAGAATAGTCTTTGTTCGCTGAGCCACATTTGTATTTTAAGATTACCTATACATGACAATTCTTAAACAATTCAGAGGTCTGGCTTAGTGACTTATAACTAAAATTGATCAGGCCCTAGAGTGCTTCAACCTGTTTGGTCTCCTGGAACACTTGAACCCATAGTTAAAGTTCCGTGTGGCACACTTAAATTATATTGATCAAGAAAAAGAGTGAAAAGTAGAATATACTTACTGTGCTTTGAACTTCTTTTAAAAATTATTTATTTGTTTATTTATTTAGAAAGCCTCACTCTGTCATCCTGGGTAGAGTGCTCTGGCGTCATAGCTCACAGCGCCCTCAAACACTTGGGCTCACGTGATCCTCTTGTCCCAGCCTCCCTAGTGGCTGGGACCACCTGTTACAGGTAACAGGTGCCTGTTTCCAATTCCAGGCTAATTTTTCTGTTTTTATTAGAAACAGGGTCTTGGCTCTTGCTCAGAACTGAGCTCTCAAATTCCTGAGCTCAAGGATTCTACCCACCTCAGCTTCCAAAGTGCTAGGATTGCAGGTGTGAGCCACTGTTCCCTGCCTAGAAAATAATTTAATTAATGATTTTTAAAAACGTTTGCAGCAGACTTAAAATCCTACCAGGACATCCCAGTGTGCTGGTTGTACCTGTTGATAGTCACTGGATTCGACAGAAACAATGACAGAACATTTCAAACTAATTTCCACCCTCAAAAAATAAAATCCACATTTTGCTTCCTCAATCCTAAGGACAACGTGATTAAGGATCTTAGAATGGGGAGGGTAGTCAGGATGATCTGCTGGAGCCTGCCGTGTTCCCAGGGAAGCAGAAGTGTCAGAGAAAGTGTGAGGACAGAACCAGAGATTGGAGTGACAGGGGTGTCCTAAGATAAGCAGTGCAGGCAGCCTCTGGTAATCTGTTACGAAAGTACCAGGGAACCATCACGAAATTTCAATAGCAGAGCAAGAGGTCTAACAACGAAGGTCATGAACTCATCCTAGCCACCAGCACCTGGTGACCAACGGGAGTGTGGAAGGTGGAGGACAGACATGCAGCAGGCCCCAGGGGGCACACAGAGCCCCTGAGCTGTGAAAAGCTCATTTAAATGAGTTAAATTAAAAAAAAAATGAACTGAGAGTCAATACAGATTGAGTATACTTAATCCAAAATTCTTGGCACCAGAACTGCTTTAGATTTTTGGACTTTTTCAGATTTTGAAATATTTGCATATACCTAAGAAATAATTTGGGCATAAGACCCTTGTCAGGACATCACATTTTTTAATGTTTCCTATACACTTTGTGTACACAGCCTAAAGGTAATTTTATATGATAATTTAAATAATTCTGTGGACAAAACCAATTTGTGACTGTGTTTGTGGCATGAGATCAAGTAGGAAATTTGTCACTTGTCACCTCCTCTCAGTGCTCGAAAGTTTTGAATTTTGGAGCATTTCAGATTTTTAGTTTTTGAATTCACTTAGATCCAAATATTTCAAATATCAAAGCATCTCCACGAAGGAAATGTGAGAGGCATTGCAGAAAAAAAAAAATGCTGGAATAAATTAGGGTCCAAATTTGTTTCACTGAAAAATAACAACTCAGATAAAAATTGATCAATACAAAAATTGATCAATACAGATAAAAACTGATCAAAATAAATACAAATGAGACCACGCCAACCTACATTTTAGTTACATCGGGGTGCGGGGGTCCTAAAAATGAACAGGTGATCTAAAAGTAGCCAGAATTACAATTAGAGGAATGTCTGCTATTTTCTCATTAGGAAAAAAAATGGAATAATATATTAAAAAAAAAGAAAGATAAATAGTTGTCAACCTACAGTGCAAATTGTTAGCCTTCCAAAGTGATGGTGAAATAAAAATATTTCAGCGGAATGAAACTGAGACAGTTCATCAGCTGTGGATCTATACTCCTAGATATGTAAGAAAAAATTTCAAGCTGAACAGAAATGATAAATATAGACAGACACTTGGAGAGACATAAAGAGTAAAAAGCACCAGAAATGGGAAATACAGCTTGTGGGAAAATATAAAAATGACATTTATCTAATTTTTTTTTTTGAGACAGAGTGTCACTTTGTCACCCTCTGTAGAGTGCTGTGCTGTCATAGATCACAGCAACTTCAAACTCTGGGGCTCAAGCCATCCCTTTCCCTCAGCCTCCCAAGTGGCTGGGACTACAGGCCCCCAATACAATGGCTGGCGCTTTTTTTTTTCATGGAATAGCCTTTTTTAATTTAATTTTTTTCTTTTTATTAAGTCATATACACACAGATCATTTTTATACACATAGATCATGAATACATTTAGGCGTATGTGGGGTACAATGTGTTGATTTTTTATACAATTTGGAGTGCTTACATCAAGCTAATTAATACAGCTTTTGCCTTATTTACTTGATTATTGTGTTAAGACATTTATGTTCTATACTTGATAGATTTGACTTGCACCCTTGCAATATCCCTATTTTTTTTTTTTTTTTTTAAAGATGATGTCTTGCTCTGGCTCAGGCTGGTGTTGAATTTGTGAGGTCATGCGATCCACCTGCTTTGGCCTCGCAGCCCTGAGCAACCACATCCAGACTTTAAAATTTTCCGAAAACATCCATGACGTTTGAAGAAAAAAAGGATACAACTTCTGATCACAGGATAAAAGGAAATAAAGCACATGACAACAATTCACAAAGAGGGACAGCAGCACCCGTGAACAAATGTCATTTAAATCCCTGGAGATGAAGTGGCATCAAATTAACTAAAGCACATGGTGACAAGTTCAGATGCATATTCTAACCCATGACTCTAAATTAACAGGCAAATTAAGAACTCTGTACAGTTAAAAAAAATGCATATACGTGTAACTGAAAATTAAACAAATATCTCTAATTTAGAAGAAGAAAAATAGAATCACTGATATTTGGTTAATTCAAAAGAAGTAGGAAAAACAGAAAAGGAACAAAAACAAATAAATAGAAAACAGCAAAACCATAGACTTACACACAACCATACCAAAACGATATTGGAAACACATGGAAACACACTCTAATTAGAGTTATTATATTTTATATTATATTATATTATATCATATTTTTGGACTGGATTATTTATAAAATGACAGATTGGAAATTTTGTTCTCTAGAAAAGAATCTTTCGTGAGTTTAATGTTATTTCGATGGCAATACCCACACGGGGTGTCATGCTCAGAGGAGAAACTCAAGCCAATTTTAGGAAGAGGAATATAGGAATTTCTCCTATTCTGGCCTTTCCTTGACAGACAGAATATCAGTAGAAAATGCCCCAGATCCCAGTCTCTGCCTCCTCATCTTCATACTTTCATATAAGGGATGTTTCAACAAGTCGACCCGTGCTCCAGGCTCACAGGAATGCCGACTTTTGTAGACTGGTCCCTGGGCCGAATCACAGATCTGCTTTCAATACACAGATAAGTTGGAAGAAAAGGATAAAAAACTGTCACATGCAAACCTTAATTATGCAGAACCTTAAGGGATCGTATTAACAGCAAACAAAAATACACATGAAGACTAACGGTGTCACCAGAAAAAAGACAGAACATATAATGAAGCTGTTTTAATCCATCCGAAATCCCCCAAGAGCGGCACCAATTTGCAAGAAAGCGTGACACTCCAAGATGGAAGCTTTAGGTGGGAACATTCAGTGTCTAGACAGAAATGGAATCTGAAGCTTTGGATAGCACATGTTTTGGTTACAAGGTTGTTTGATATTCGGAGTCGGCGAATAAACACCCCTGAGATTTCAGGACGTGGCTTGCAGGACGTGGGACGGCCGCCCTAAGTTGGTACTGACAAGTGCTTCGTGGAAATAGGTCTGGGAGGATTTGATGTCTCCAGAGTTTTTTTGCAGCGAGTTACAGCTGTTATTTCATTTTTGTGATAATCTTACAAATTCACGTGAAGTACTGTAGATAAAAACCGTTCGTGAAATGATCTGAAGGAACCAACGGGCTCTTCTTTCTGTTTTGTATTCCCTTGGTGAAGCTCAGAGCTGTGATGCGATATTAATGCTCTAATTATGGCTTCTGCTCAATCACTAAATTTGCCTATATTTGAAACCTGTTTGCTATTTTCTGCATTAATTGCATCCAAAAATACAAAATCTGTATTGACCTACGTGATTAGCACTAAAATCATATTATCGAAAATCTTTTAAAAGTCAGGGTGCTTCATGCATAAACATCTATTTTTACTTAACTGCCATTTTAGAAAATTAGCTTTTTGATCACTGTGATATTTCCCCACAGTACACCCGGTATAAAAAGCAGGCAGAAGAATTTAGGATCTGTTCAGGGACAAGTGTTTTCAACAAAATGCATTGGTAGAAAAATGAGCTGGAAGCAGTTGCTGTGTCTATGAATAATTATCAAGAAATTTTTTCAGTAACAGAGGCAGTACATTAGATTACAAATTCACATCTGCAATGTTTGACTAACAATAATTGCCATTTCGTGTTTCTCTTTTTTCTTTTCTTTTAATAAAGAACCATAACATGTCTAACTTCTGTGCCCTCAAGTAATTAAAAAGGTAATAATGTAAGGCTGCAATTAAAATACCATAAAGTGCAGCCTTCCAAACAAACAAATGTCAACGCTTTATTGGCAGTTTTGTAAAGAGTATAAATATCTTCGGATCATGATCACAAATGCCAGACCAGGCTGAGTCAACATGGAAATGAGACCCTGAGTCTCTGCTGGGTGCTCAGCTGCACTGATGCCCATCGCAGGCTTAAATATTAAAGAAGTATAAATAGAATCTGATGAGATTCACATATGACCGGAAGCAATTCCAAGCCTTTGCAAAAATAAGATAAAATTTCTTTCAAGGAAGTTATCAGGCAGCCGGGCGTCATTAAAACGTATCAGTCTGTTCAATCATAGGCATCGTAATACGTTGCTTAATCTGCTCTAAGAAGGATTTTGGCTTAATTCAAATGTGTCCAGATAGTTTCAAGGGCTCTGATGAGAGTAAAACCCCGTCTTGTATAAATTATCCCTTCCAAATATTTTTTCTGCTCCCTGACTGTAATTTTGTAGGTCAAATTACCAACTTGGGGGTTTGATACAGTGAGGAACAGACCCAGGGGCTGAAGAAAGTGGGTTATTTACTTGAAGTTATTTCCACAGTCAATGGGATTCCTTGAAAATTGTTTAAATGAGAGTTAGGAAATTGGGGAGTGATGATTAGGTTAGGCTGAATCTATTGGGGAAGGAAAAAACCTACCTGTTTAAATGACTTTCTAACAAACGATCTGTTAATTATAAAAGTATAAGAAAAACAGGTAAAATGGGAATGTTAATTTTAAGGTAAAAGTTTGTCATGCATAGAAACCCTCCAACTCCCTTAGTTGAGAAAGACAAACTCAATTTCAGCAGATTTTAGCTAAAGGGATATATTTGAAATATAATAGGAAATAGCTTGATATAACTCACAGAACCAGAATGGTCCATCTAACTGTCAACTATAAATGAAAACCTTAAAAAGGTAAGCTTTCCTCCCTGGGGGACAAATAAAATGCCCCCCTGAAAGCAGGGTGGATCCTGGGTCTTCTGTGCGTCCTTCACAGCCTGAGCCTGGGGCTCTGTGAGTATCAGAGTCTCAGGGACCCACGGTTGGTGTTGATCTTGTCTGGGTGTCTCCAGCATGGAGATAACTTGCTTGGCAAGTTTGAACTCACAGGCCTACCTCCTGCTCCCCGTGGAGTTCCTCAGACTGAAGTCACTTTTGATAATGATGCCACTGGCATTCTCAGTGTCTCTGCTGTGGGTAGGAGTACAGGGAAAGAGAGTAAGATGACCATCACTAAGAGCAAGGGACGTTTGAGCAAGGAAGACAATGAACGTCTCAGCCAGGAAGTACAAGGCTGAGGATGAGAAACAGAGGGTCCAGGTTTCATCAAGAATTCACTGGAGTCCTGGGCTCACAGGATGAAAGCAGATGAGAAAGTTCAAGGCAAGATCAACAATGAGGACAAAGAGAAGATTCCTGACCAGTGTGATGAGATTAGCAACTGGCTTGATAAGAACCAGACTGCAGAGAAGGAAGTAACTAAACCTCAGCCGAAGGAGCTGGAGAAAGTCGGCAGCCCCATCATTACCAAGTTGTGCCAGAGAGTGGGAGGAAAGCCTGGGGGCCTCCCTGGTGGTGGCGTCCTCCTTCTGCTGGTGCTTCCTGCAGCCCCACCATTAACCAAGTTGATGAAGCCAACCCAAGGGGAGAGGTTGCATTGTTCCACACAGCAAAACACTGAAGGATCCCAATTCGTGGCAAATTACGTGGCAGATTTGAAGTGGGGCTGCTATACCGAATTACTAATATTGAGAAATTAGTCTCAATGCTTGAATATGAACCATGCTCACAGGGGAGGGAAATAACATTGTGATTTAAAAGCACTGTATTGTGGGTGGAAAATGCAATGTCTTAAATAAGGCTGTATTTAAAATTGGCATCAATCCGCCCCTCCCCCCAAAATGTTTTTCAGCAGTATGCAAATAGAGTGATGCTTCTTTTCAAGTGTGGTTTCTTGAGTGTTCGAAGGTGAAACCTCTGTAGCTTTAGGTTGTATTATGTTACTGGTTATATGTTAATCAATTTTACGCATTTCTATTTGAAAGTAAAAGAAATTATAACTTTCTTCAAAACTCTTACATATTAATCTCTTTTGAGGAGCTCTGCATTGCAAGTCAGCTCAGTAAGGGAAGTCCACACAGATTATTTCTCACAGCCTAATTTAAAAGAAGGAAAAACTGAAATAAATTTTAGCTAATGGAACTCAACAAGAAAGAAACATACACAGAGACAAGGAAGATGTATTTAGTAATTTTACACCCAGGCATGCATTGATAACTACTTTGAGGCAACTCTCTGATAAAGAAAATTACACGCCATTAATTCTTCTTAATTTCTTGAACATTAGTCATGGTTTAAACCTCATGTTCACTATTTTCTAAATCACTTATTTAAAACAGCCAGCCAGGCCAGGCACAGTTGCTCACACCTGTAATCCTGGAACTCTGGGAGGCTCAGGTGGGTGGATCACCTGAGCTAAAAATGGGTCCTGGGTCATTTTTACATTTTACACTTTACTCCATGTAAAATTCGTGTTGCAATTATTTAAAGCCCTTAATAATTAAACATTATTTTTGATTGCAAAGTACTAATGAATAATAAACTCTGTACTGTATCATCAAAGGTTATTCACTGTTCCCTACAATCGCTCAGTGTAGGCCATTTGGCGAAGGTGCTTTTAAAGACGTGGCAGAATTCTCAGCGCCCACAAGGCGGCAGCATTGCACCATCTATGTTAGTAACGCCCGTCATTGAAAAAACGAAACAAAAATTTTGAGCTCCCAACAGTGAAAATATCTTTAAATACTGAAAAAGAAACCCAGGCCTGATTATACAAAATGATCGGAACTTTATGTAAATTAAATATATCCAGCCTGCGTCTGGAGGGAACGTAAATGTACTCATACTTTCTTAAGCCAATTTATTTTTACTAAATTTTTTTCAAGATTTTTTTCTGATCCTTCACTGTCTCTTGCAAGTTTCTTCAAAAAGTAAACTCCTGATTATGTTTTCACAAATTTATTTTTATAATTCCAACAGCCACAGTAAAATCTATGTAAGAAAAACATGTAAACTTTGTTTTCAAATTTTGGTAGAAGGTAGAGAAAAGTAAAAACTCACACATCAGAGTCAGCTGGGTGGTAATTAGCAGGTGACAGGGTCCACCTGTCAGGACAACCTGGGGACACCCGTAACCCACAGCACTCTGCCCAGGGGGCAGCCTGAGGCTCTGTCTAAAAAAAAAAAAAAATTATATATCTAAAATTATTGGATAAATTTATTTTAACAGCAAATTCTTCTGTTCCTTTGCATTTTCAGTACATGACAGAAGAGGTAGAAATCGTGGGGTGAATACACATTAGGTAATCAACAAACTTCCACCACACGTAGGATCCATCGTGTAAAAAATCTCCTTGGAATTAAAGAGTAACAAATGTTAGAACATTAAATGACCCACAGAAAAATTATGCCTTTGTACTTGTGTAGAGTACCGGGGACAATTTTGAGTTGGTGAAGTTATGTCTTATCTCAAGCCCTAGTAAATCTGGAGGATTCTTTCTCTTGTCCTTAATATTACAGATGCAAGTTTCAAAATTAGAAAAACACAGTGCAGTGAAATGTCCTTAGTTAATTAACTGGCAGTGAAATGTCCTTAGTTAATTAACTGCCAAGGTCTTTCAGAGTCATGGGCAGTGCCTGGAGAAGCCAGAATTTATGTGCTCAAGAATTATTTTCAGAGTGAAGTTACAAATGGTCCTGTGGTTTTTCATTTTTTGCTGCTTATGACTTACTCAGCACTTAGCACCAAAGGGCTGATGCAGTCGTTACTTCTCAGCCATTTTGGTATTTCATGGATAAAGTGTTTCTTGTGTGTGAGAAGTTACACACGCAAGGTTTAGGTACCTAATTAAATTAATAACATGGGTTTAGAACGAAAAGCATTTTTTAATTTCAGCACTTTAATGGGTAAGTATATTTATCCTTTTGAGAAAACATTCTGGGCGACATTGCCATTCAAAAAATATAATCTTTCTTCACATTTAGCCAAAGAATAAATTCTAGGGTCACGGTTTATTTTTCTTAGACTTCTATAAATATTTATATATTCTTTTTACTGTAATTGTATAGGTAAAAAGTCTGCTAACATCTTTTAATGAGCCCTTTGCAGGTGAAAACAAGTTTCTATCATACAATGTTTTTTTCAGGTTGCTGAAGGACCTACAGGCTCCATTTAAAATCCACTCCAGGGGTGGCACCTGTGGCTCAAGGGAGGAGGGTGGTGGCCCCATATATGCCGGAGGTGGCGGGTTCAAACCCAGCCCCAGCCAAAAAAAAAAACTGCAAAAAAAAATTAAAATTAAAATCCACTCCAGTTGGAGGTGTTAGAACGATTTCAGTGGGCAGCAGAGCTTTGGGGGACTAGCTCACAACTAAGGCAACATTAATTTTTCCATGCTTGCCTTTCATCACACATTTTTCATAACATTGTGGGGAGAGGGTGATAAATGGCTAAAAATTCCCTCCCTATACTGATTTCACGTCCTGCAGGATGGGAGATCATTGGCAGATCACCTGATGAATAAAAATGTAAGTAAAATTATGGTCCATCTAGATGTAAAAAATGCAGCAAAAATGTCAGTCCAGCTTTCATAATATGACTTCTGTGTGACTGTATATATATATATATATATAATTTATTATGGATTACATTAAAGATAATATTCAAAGTCATGATTCAAAGGTAATAATGTTGCAATCGTTAGCCTCAAGAATAACGATAAATGTTACTAGATGATAAATGTTGATCTTTCTAACTATTAATTGGAACATAAGGATGGAAATTATTTGATGTTGTGGTTTTTGCTGTCTAACTAGATCCTGACTGTCATTTTCTTTGTATCTACTGGACATTTACAAACTGCAAGACTTTGGATCTGAAACAAGACTGAAAGGACGGTGTGACTTTCCTCTCCAGCACTGTCATCATCCAGATAGGGGTGACAAGCGTGGCGTCCGCCACCTGCCTAAGGACAAAACGGGGCCAATTGGCACATGTACAATACAGACATGTTAGAGCTCATTAGACGAAGAGCTGGCAAGCCGCAGTGATTTTCTCTGATAAAATTCCCTTGATCTCTTTGGAGGAAAAGTCTTTTAATTGTGTATAGGAGTTCAAATGGACCACGAACCACCGTAGTATATCAAATCTCTATACAACGTTACCGCTTTTTAAGTATAGCATTTCCATTACTTCTAATTTAGTTAATTACAATTTACCCACCTACAGTCCCACGGCAGTTTGCATTGGAGGTAGCGGTTAATTGCTTTGTTCCAAAGAGACATTACTGTGAACTACTAAACTAGTGGTGTTCTTAACTGCGGAATGGTTGCTTTCAATTTTGCCCAGGATGGGTTCCTAGGATTGAGCCTTAGAAGCTATTGAAGAGGCTACAATATGGGTGTTTTAATCTATATCTGATATTTGAATATGTCAATCAAAATGTACATTAGCTCTTGAAATATTTTATCTGCCATCACAATGTATTGCATTAAGGTCATGTAAAGTAAGTTCCTATACTTTCTCTTAATTTGGAAAATAGACATACGTATGGGAAAATAACTGTGGTAAATGTGTAAGGAGTGGTGTAAGAGACAGTGGTGCTTATTAATAGGTCATGGAATTGAATTGAGGGAAAATATACAGCAAAGGTCATATGGCAGAGCTTGTATTTATTACATGTAGATGTATTACATGTCAATTAAGCTTAAGTGGGACACATTTTATGTAAATGATGACACTTCACTTTTATATAATAATAAGAAACACAGTAATTTGAATGCGAGGATAGAAACACTCAACTTAAAAAATAAATAAAGTCACTTAATCCCTGTAGGATTAGCTCACATCACAGAGTCCCAGAGCTGCAGATGGTGGCTCAGATGTGGAGAAAGTGGAACACTTTTCCACTGTTGGTGGGGCTGCAAACTCATGCAAATTAGACCTGCCATTTGACACTGCAATCCCATGACTAGGTATCTATCCAGAAGAAAAAAAAATCATTGTGCCACAAGGACATTTGCATTAGAATGTTTATTGCAGCTCAATTCACAATTGTCAAGATGTGGAAGTAACCCAAGTGCCCATCAACCCTGGATGGATTAACAAACTGTGGTATATGTACGCCATGGAATACTATGCAGCCATGAAAAAGATAGAGGCTTCACATCTTTTGCAATATCTTGGATATACACCTTTCCCAAGCCAAGATTTTCAGTTAAAATACCACAAATGGCTGCCTCTCGCAAAATACCAGGTAAAACTGGTACATGAATATCAAGTGGCTCAATCGGCTAAGGAGCCAGCCACGTACACCTAAGGTGGCAGGTTCGAATCCCCAGCCCAGGCCCGCCAAACAACAATGATGGCTGCAACCAAAAAATGGCCAGGCGTTGTGGTGGGCGCCTGTGGTCCCAGCTACTTGGGAGGCGGAGGCAGGAGACTCATTTGAGCCCAGGAGTTGGAGGTTGTTATGAGCTGTGATGCC
>CAUYQV010020677.1:0-12922 GCA_963574575.1 Galagoides demidoff | reverse complement strand
AATGATGGCTGCAACCAAAAAATGGCCGGGCGTTGTGGTGGGTGCCTGTGGTCCCAGCTACTTGGGAGGCGGAGGCAGGAGACTCGCTTGAGCCCAGGAGTTGGAGGTTGCTATGAGCTCTGATGCCATGGCACTCTACCCAGGGGGATAGCTTGAGGCTCCGTCTCAAAAAAAAAAAAAATAGTTTCTATGGTATGAAGTCAGTAATACATAAAATTTTTTCTATGTATACCATGAAAACTATTTTTAAAAAACTTTTGAACATGTTACTAACTTCTATAATTTGTGGTTAATTCTCTCTCTTATATATCATCTGAAAATCACACTATAATTTTTTCTCCAGTAATTTTCTTTCTTATTTGTATTCTTCTCACTTATATCAGACTTCCAGAACAATACACAACAATAAGGAGAATCTGCATGGTTAGTTGTTAGTATAAAACTTAAAAGAAAGAAAAAAAAGAGTTTCTTTGAGAAATGACAAAAATGTTTGATGAGACTCTGACAAATACCATAGAAATTTATCAAAAATGATAAAACAAAAACACAGGAAGAAAATCTGAGTGAATACCTTGATATAAGAAATATATCAGAGCTATATAAAAATGATAGATTTCTCTATATCAAACATATCATAAATAAAATTAAAATTTGATTAAGCAGGTGGACATAAAGTTTGTGCAATTTAAAATAGTTTAATGTAGTGAATTGCACAAAAACTCTCTAGCCAACCTGCATTTGGAAAAACATTTGCAAAATATATGACGAAATGTTAAGCTTATATTTTTAGTATATATGGCACTCTTAAAATTAATTTTTAAAAATTACCTAATTGCAATATGATAGTTTATTTCATACAAGTAAGCATTTGAAGAGAAACTTCAAAGATATACAAACGAAATCAGCAACATCAAAATAGAAAATGGATGTGAAAAGTTTTTCACAAAGCACCATACTTTAGTTATAAAAATAGAGAAATTTTAAAATAAGTATGGCATGTAATTATTTTCCTAAACCATTAGAAAATTATACATACACTTGAGCAAGCTATTCATTATATATGTATCTTAGTGAGGTTAAGTAGGCACTCTCCAATTATTTTATTTTATTTGCAAAGTTTATAGACTCATTTTTATTTGCTTATTTTTTTTATTGCTTTGGACTTACTGAGGGCACAAAGAATTAAGTTACACTGATTGCATTTGTTAGGTGAATTTCCTCTTATAATTGTGTCCCACCCCCAAAAGGTGCATCATACACTGTGGCCCCCATCCTCCTCCTCTTTCCCTGCTCCCACATTCTCCTATCCCCCGACCATGCATTAGGTCATCCACCGCCTTCATATTAAAATTGAGTACATTGTATTCTTTTTTCTACATTCTTGTGATGCTTTACTAAGAAGAATGTGCTCCACCTCAATCCAGGTTAATACAACAAGTCTCCATTTTTTGGAGACTGATATTCCATGGTATATTAATGGCTGAATAATATTCCATGGTATACATATACCACACCATTCCTGGGTTGGTGGGCATTTAGGTTGCTTCCACATTTTGGTGATTGTAAATTGAGCTACAATAAACACTGCTGGTGTGACTGCAGACTAATACAACGTTTTTCAAAGGAAGTTTGGAGAATCCTCACATAACTCAAATTAGACCTCCCGCTTGATCCTGCAATCCCATTCCTAGGCATCTACCCAGAAGAAAAAAAAGTTATTTCATGTCCAGTCTTTTTAGATGGAGTATAATTTTTTGCAATTCTTCAGGAATGTGCTCTAACAATATAAATGAAGCAACTAAAATATATATTTATTTATTCTTTCACTCAAGCCTTTTGCTCCTAGGAAAGTGTTATTCACAAAGATGATCCTCTCAATTAAATCTGCAGTGAGGAAAGACTAAGAAAAATCATGGTATGCTATGAAATTTGCTGCCATTCAATCTGAAAAAGTTCTGATAACCCTGAGGACAAAGTAACAAAAAATAGTACAATTGCAACTTAAAAAAAAATAAACTGCACACAAGAGAAACAGAAAGGAGATCATCGAAACCTAAAAAGAAAAAAAGAAAAATGTTAGCAATATTTGTTTGGGGGGAAGAGAGAAGATGCTTTATTTGTTTTCTTTCTTCTTTTGTGTCCAGATTTTCTTTGAAGAACATATCCTATTTGCATATAATTAGAAAGAATAATTCTATGACTGTGGACTCTGAATATGACTGAGAAAAAACTGAATGGATGGCTTGTTCAAAATGCCCTACGTTGCTAAATTAGAAGCAAACCATCCCTGCTTTGCTAAAGCCATATTAATGACTTCACAAGATGCAGCTATCCTCCAGGTAGCTGCCCAAATCCAAGCTTCAGGAGGCTGCTCAGTGTGTTTGCTGCGAGAAGGAATAAATGCCCTCTGTCTAGCTGACTCAAATCTACGGGATGGTTCGCGTAGGCAGCTTCTCTAAGCACCCTCCATAGAGCACAGCAAAGAAAGAGAATAATCCGGGCAAATTAGAATCAACAATTTCCTCTGAAGTTAAATTCCAGATGTCACAAGCATCTGTCATGAACTTTATTTAAATTTAACCTGGTACCAGGATTTGCGGTATTCCTTTCAGAATAGGAGCTAATTTTCTGAGCTTTACAAATGACTTTGAAGGGAAGGTTTTCCCTTATTTGTCCGAAAACTTAACTTTTAAGGTCGTGTTATTTGAATCCTAGTCAGATAGGAAAGCTCAGAGCTCAGGAATGTTTCCTTTAATATGCTTTCGTTTAGAATGTCCTCTTGAAATGCCTCCTTCCTAATGTAGATTAACCCGGATAAACCATTGTTGGCGGTGAGGTGCTAAATATGTTGATTTCCTTCCTACCCTTTCCTCTAACACGGGGTGTGCCATATACCAGGAGGAAGCGAGTGGATAATTACTGCTTAGCTAAGAAAATGAGGTTTATGTTGTACTCTACTTCAGAAAGCTAAATTAAACATTTCTCATCCAACTCTTTTGTCAATAGTCATACACATTTGAAGACTTTTGCAAAACAAAATGCCGCTGCAGCCCCTTAGCTATTAATGGCTTTAGTAGCAATTTACAGATGCAATAGAATCAGGAGAATTTAAGTGGCAGGGTTATGTTTAAACTTCAAAGGAAACAAGGAAAGGAGGGAGGCAGGGAGGGAAATGGATAGGCAGAGCAGGAAGAAAAAGTAAGCCACGACGAAAGTGCCCCATGTTACCTGAAGCTCGCTTTGACTTAAATGTGCTAATTGAACGAAGCCAAACTGTCTTGTCTCCCAACTCATTAGTGATATTGTAATTAAAAGAGCATCTTCAGTACCAGAGGGTAATGACCTTTTTAATTGAACTTGGGGATTCACACTGCCACTGAATAGTAGTGAATTTAAATGCTGAACTCAAACTCCAGATTTTGCTCTGGTAAATGTACAATTAGGAATCAAAGGTGAATTGCCCTAGCAGTTTGCTCCTGTTTTTGTATTTGGCCTTCCCTGGATTTCAGAGGAAGACAGAACCTATTGAAAAAAAGAACAAAAAACAAAAAACAACACTAGTTTGGTTGGCATTTGATTTCACAGTAGTTAATTCTCCAAAAGAAATTTTATTATGTTATTGGAAAATACCTAGCTTTATAAAACATTACCTTAATGTGATCAATATTTATACTTCCCTAGCGCCTTTTTTATTGTATGGTTATATAAACATGCATTTTTGTATAATTTAAATCAGAATTTTTTTAGGGCTAAATTCTATGATACTGAAACAAACAAAAAGCTCAAGATTCGGTGGCTCAAAGAAGATAGAAGTTCATTTCCTCATGTAACAGCTGTGAATGAGTACTGCAGGTTAACGAAGCCTCCGTTCCACACAGTCACTCATGGTCTGAGTCTGATTGTGCCTCTGTCTTCTTCACCATGGGGTGAAGATCACTCTGGTTCTCATCATTCCAGCCCTTAAGAAGAGGTAGGGGTAAGGTGGAAGAAACAGGGCTGGTTTTAGGGCTATCCATGTCCCCCATTCTATTGAAATTAGTCACATGAAGTCTTCCAACTACAAGGAAGTCTGGGAAATGTATAATCCTGCTGGCAGCCACTTGCAAAGCCGGTAAAGAAGAAAAGGCTGGATTTTAAGGATCGCTGATGGCTGTATCAGTTTGACACAGTCAATTGCACATGAACTTTGAGGACCTCCTGCATGTGCAATACGTGTATTGTCTTCTACTTTCTCACATAACATTATTTTATAAACAATAGGCCCTTCATTTACAGAAATTTTATCACAGAAAATACAATAAGGTATTCCCAAATTTTATCATAACAATACAATAAAGTTTTAACTAATAAAATATGACGTTTTCATGCCCTCCATAAATCTATAAACATCTCCTGTATCACATTTGAATGGTAAGCTTTACATTTGTATATAAATCTTCATGTCATAATTTATCTACCATTCACATTTTGTATAAAATATTACCTACCACTTCATGTATATTTGCTCCTGGAAGGCTGGGCTACTTGTTTCACAAATCACTTTCTCTTTTCTCGCGAGAACAGGCAGTGGATGAGTTCACAGCATTAAAGCTACTGCTGATTTCAACATTCCACTCATTAATATACTGAACCTCCATTCTATTTTTGGCTATGCTTTTTTCCTTTATTAAATTTATTCCGCCAGTTGGCTGTTGTTTAAAAAGAATCATTTCTCAGAAAAATATTTCCTTACTATAAATACCAAGGATGGAGACATGTGCGTTATTGGATTTGATCATTTTTACAATGTCTTTTGAAAATATAGAACTGATGTATACATTTAGCAAAGAAAGATGTTTATTTAATGAAGCATGTCTGCATTGAGTTTTATTGATTTTATGTATTTTTATCCTTGACCCATATAAAGTGGAGTACTATAGACCATGAGTTAACAGGTAGACACAATAATTTTTCAAACATTGGTCAATTTGCGCTTACCATTTTAAATATATTTGTTGTCTTTATTCTTCCTCTTTTCCCCAAGAAAACTTTTTTTAATGTTTAAGTCACAAGATCTTAAAATTTAGGACATCTCAAAAGCCCTGATTTTAGCACTGTGTAATCTATGTATGCTACAAAATTACACTTGTACCATACAAATGTATACAAATAAGAATGAAAAAGATCTGAAAGTTTAGACATCAAAGGAATCCTCACAGTAATCTAATTCCAGTTTGGAAGCTTGACTTTCTTCTTTTCTTATACATTTGTCCAAGTGGTTATTTAGCTTTTGCATAAATAATTCACAGGTTAGGAAAATCAGTCTCCCATATCACTTAATTTCATCTTCAAACATCTTTAATATACAATTGTTGAAAAACCGAATGAGCTTCTTGTTGAGCACGTATTAAATTCAGGGCCATAGGCTAGTGCTTTTAAGCATAGTCCCTCACTTGATCCTTACACACACCTTCATGTTAAAATGATTTATAGTTTAGAAAAGCAAGGTCCAACAGATTCCTAGTCAGTGTCACCTTGCTACTAGGAGGTAAGTAAAGTTTTCTGCTGAATTTATCAGGTCCCACAATCACTATTTTTCCAATAAGATGAATCTCTTCCATTTATGTATCATTGTAAAAAAAAATATGCCCACCCAGTAAGCGTGACTCTGTTCTTCCCCATGACAACCCCTGAGCTGTTTCAAGTCATCCTTTATCTATTGTGTAGGCTCCCTTTTCTCCCAGGTAATCTTTAGAGTTCCATTAAATGGTTACTTTTAACTCTTTCATTATTTGAGCCACTCTTTTTTATAGCATTTTTTTTTTCCACAGTTTTTGGCTGAGGCCAGGTTTGAACTGGCCACCTTCAGTATATGGGGCCAGAGCCCTACTACTTTGAGCCATAGGTGCCGCCTGAGCCACTATTTTTTAAATGCTTTCCAGTTCAAGTTTTGGTAATACCATTCATAGTTATGCTCAAAAGAAATGTAGTATTCTTGGATTGACCCAATTATCATAATATCAAAAGAGATTATCATTTCAATTGCATAGGTGCTTTATTTATTTATTTAGCCCTATGGAATTAGCTGCTCAAAGTCATGGTAGTGTTCATTTCTATTGAGCATATAATTTTTATATGTTATTAAGTTACTCCTATATAGGCTTTACACATTGAATTATATTGTATTTATTTTTTCTAATTTCCTGTTCTCGCCTATGAAAAGAGCCCATGAATTTTTTGGCCACTTTCTGATTTTTATATCCTGAAAATTCTATGACATTGCAATTAAAAAGAATCAAAATGTGGCCCCCTAAAAGGAGAGTAGCCCTAACATACTTTGCTAAAGTTTTAAAATGTATTTTCTCTAGTTCTTATAACTATGTTGTAATGTTAGTAAATATTTTACTCACTAAATGGATTGGTTTGTCTAAGTTCATAAAGGAAAAAAGCTTAGAAGAGATAAATCCAGCTATGTCTGTTTTTCCCTGTACAATGTCATAATAATATTGATAATTATATTTTGGCTCAAAGGACTAATTAATTCCATAAGAAATGATACAAACTTGGTGATACTGCTAGTAAGATGGACTTGTAAGGGTCTTATACAATGCTTATGCCAAACAAGACAGAGCTGAAAATCATTGTATTACGATCTCTCAACAAATATGCCTGTGCATGTGTGAAACAAGTGAAGTTTGCCTTCCACATCCAAATTTGAACAATGGCTTCAATGCATTCAAATGCAGATAGATCACCAGTACATTATCGAGCACTTTTCCTGCTCAATCATATTAGAATCTTCCTATCTGCCAAGGTGACCAACTGTCTGGGCTTGTCTGGGGAGGTGTCAGAAGTGGAGTAACTGAGAAATGTTCTTTTGCCAGTGTAGAATTACTAGTGGGTATTACTCCTGATTCTAAGTTGGAATAAGGCATTGAAGCTCCACATTGCAGTATTTTAGTAATAAAGACATTTGGGTCTATTAATGCTTGTGGAATTCATTTACTGAAAGATCAGATACCCTGTCTCAGCTCTATTCGAAGATAAACCCGAATTTTATCTTCCCTATATCAGCCATCCAGACTTGTAGCAGATGTTTGTGTGAAACCAGACAAATATCAACTAGAAGAGGGGTGGTTAACCTAGGATCCATGGGCTGTATGCTGATTTTGTGAGGATTTTTTTGCTTATCTGTGGTATTGGACATCACAAAAAGTATGCACAAACCTTCTTTTTTTCTGTTCAGCTTTATTACTGTTTGTGTATCTCATATGTGGCCCAAGACAACTGCTATTCTTCCAATGTGTGGTGGGGAAAAAAGATTGGACACCCCTAAACTAGAACATATCAAGAATAGGTCTCTTCATATTTCTTTCTGCAGAATTTTAGATCATAAACAGAAAATAACCTATAGCTTGGCTCTTCGTGTATGTGGGGTCCATATCTATGATTTCAACCAACTGCAAATGGAAAAAGTAATTATGTCCACAATGATTGTGTCTGTACTAGGCACATAAAGATTGTTTTCCTTGACATTATTCCCTAAATAATACAGTATAACAACTATTTGCATAATGCATTAAATTATGAATTATAAGTAATCTAGAGATGATTCAAACTATACAGAATATGTGTGTAGGTTATATGCAAATATAACATAGATATTTATATACATAAATATAACACATATCATTTTATATGAGGACAGAATTTGGTATCTGTAGGGGTCTTGGAATCATTCTTCCCTTGGGTACTGAGGGATGGCTATATAAGTAAACTGCATTATAAATAACTTGGAAAATGCACTAACTATAATTTCAATATTATAAATAATAAAATGTGGAAAACCAAGAGACTATTTGAAAAAAACACCTCCCACTATTGAGCCCAGTGCTCAGTAGATAGTAGGTGTCCTAAACACGTATTTTTTGATTGAAGTTTTAACTTTTAATTTATTAGTCTCAGGAGTAAGAGAAACCATGAAAAGTAACAATGCAAATTAGTCAAAAGGTGATGATGCAAATTAGCCCCGAGGTGACAGGGCAGTTCACCTCTAATTTTAACTCTTATTTCCCCAGTATGTTTTGAGCTTTTATCCTCAATCTGCACGCAGTGTGAACACACATAAATATACACAGTGACTCCAAGAAGCCTTTAAATTGCAAGACGATTTCCCTTTATCTCACGTTTCTTCCCACCGTCAATTGGTGTGTGCTAAGGGAATGCAAATTAACCGTATTATTAATTTAAGTAAGACATAATTAGTAAGGTAAATCTTCTGCCAAAACCACATAACACATTCCAAAGCCAAATATAAATGAGCTATGATTAGCCTGCTGTTCCCCTTTATTAGTTCAGATTAATGGTGTATTCCCCGCGGATCGAGTGATGCACAACCATGGGTGTTCTCCAGGGGTCTTGGGACCATTTGTTAACTGCAAAGGGAACTTCACATCTCACTGTCTTGTGATGACATCGCAGTATTTAATCAGTGTGAGAAAGGATAGTTGACTTGACACGTGTCAATTGATTAAAAAGCATGAGTATCATTTGTAAGCAGAACATTTAATGAGCTAACTAAATTTCTCTGTCAAGAGCAAGCATATGCCCTCTTTATCCAAGTCTTTCGATGTCTCTTCTGCCCTGTACCATTATCCAGACTGTGTATAGCCCTGCTGTCAATGAGCACTTTCAGAATCATTCTTGACTTGAGGAAGCACAGGGAGTAACAATCTATTAATGAGGCAGATTCACATCGATTAATTACATTCCTGTTCCTCTGTACGGGCCTGTAGCGCAACTCCAGGCTGGAGAAAATATGATGCAAGGAGGAGAAAAGCCCTCAAATTAAATTTTCTGGCCTGATTTATGAGGCTCCTCTGAAAATCTACTTTTTTCTAATTTCGATTATTTGTTTCTCTGCTTCCCTGACAAGGCTGTTCTGATACAACCCAGTTTCTTGGCTTGTTGCCCGGTCATTCCCTTCTTGGCTTGTTCTCATTACAGCACTTCTGCCTGATAGAAGTGAAGACCCTTGAAACTGGGAATCCAGGCTATGTAGAGCAAAACCTATTGTTGGCAATGGGCAGTTAAGAGACCACACAGGCTATTAACTTACAGGGTTGTTTTCTGGTAGCCACTGCAGAGCACCGCATGCATGCTCTTAGTCACAATCAGGGTCACCATGCTAATCCCTGTGGGGCTTCAATTTTATCAAGAACAAGTATGCAAGGTGGCTATAGAAAGTGATGTTCAGTGGTCTGATATTTAGGATGTTTTCGATGACCTTGGTCCTAATCATGGTCAATGGCTATGAGACAAAGTGCTCTAGGCTTGTACATGCGCACAAGGGCAGACTTTGAGTATTTGCAGGAATGCAATTGCTTCCATTTTTAAAGGATTACAGGATTTAGAATGACAGGCCATTGGATAGAGTTAGAGGCATCTTTCATTATAACCATAAAAGTCAGGATTACTTCAAAAGACAAAATGAGAAAATATATGTTACTAAAAATTAATCTTGTTTATCTAACACCCTGCATACAGAATCATTAAGATAATTGCAACTTTTTAGATCCAAATAGTTATAGTTATGATCTGCACGTCAGCTCCTATCCCACTCACCCCCAGACCTTTCCCCTTTCTTTATTCTTTCTTGCTTTTCTCTTCCTTTCTTCTTTTTCTTTCTTGCTAGACAGAAGAAGGTCAAAGAGAAGGTCTATTAAAATCAAAAGGGGGTGGGCTAAGCACCTAGAATTTTAAGAGCAGAAAAGATCTCAGAAATCATCTGACCTTACATTGGGATGGGACAAAAGGGACACTGACCTTTCTGGGGTCACTTGGGTCCCAAATCTGGACAAGAGCTCTGTGGCCAAGTCTGTGTCTACTCAACAGTCACATCTCTCCCTGAGGACAGATCTCACTCTCACTATTCCCCTGTTGCTTGAAAACCCTCTCAAGTTCACAGCTGTGCCTGTGAGAAAAGGCTTCAAATGAAGATAGTCCTAGAGAAGTACCCTTGGGAATACACTGTTGGTGTCAATTTGGATGGAGGGTCAAAGGAAAAAGTGAACACAAGTACAGAGTCCAATTGCAAGTATTAAAAATGTAAAAGTGTGTGTGTGTGTTTGGGGGAGGGAGTTAATATATTTGACTTTTCTTTGTGAGGGAAAAAATTTCATTTGGCTAGAAGGCTTACATCTCCTAATGGGTATAACACTCTGTTTAACTTGTATGTTATATTTACAACTGAAGAAAATCTACTCTTTGTAACTCTCTGGAAGGCCAGCTCTAATTTTCTACTTACAGAGACATGGGCCATAATTCAGCATTTTAATTAAAAGGAAAATAGCTGATAAATACAGCCTAGGGATATGAAAATGCCCTCACGTGCGATAAGATGTGTCATTCTCCCTATGATCTGTGCTCTTGAGATACAGTGATGAGAACACTGACTTTGGAGTAAAGTATCTCTTTTGTATTACTTAATGTTTTCGAGGTCTTTTATCCCTTCAACTGTTGAAAGGGGTAGGCCACCACAAGGATTGATGCCAATATCCAAAAAGTGCATAGCTCAGTGTTTAAACTTTCCGAGAATGTAGTAAGTACTGCAACGATTCCTTCTGTTGCTTTTGTTGTTGTTAAGGGGAGTGATGGAGGTGGCCTCCTTCTGCTTGCACCTGTTGTTCCCATGCATTGTTTCATGGTCTCATCACCATTCCCCTCTCTTCCTCTCTTCTTGCTTAAATCATCACTTAGCAATCAAGGATATTCATTGGTTTTACCAGGCATCTCAGTGGAGGAAGGCTCTATGAGTCTCTCTCTGATTTGACCAGTTATTAAAGCTTTACCAGACAAATTATAAAATTATTATGATTAAAATTATTCTTAAAATTATTCATGCCCATAATTAATATATTATTAATGATATGTCCCCAATACATGCTTATTTATTTATAAACTATATATGCACTACTGTACTAAGTCATAAGAAATCAAGAAATAAAAGAAATTTAATTTTAAAATAAAAATAAAAAATTTTTTAACAAATGAGACAGAAACATGAACACATTCCATTTTTTTCTTCCATATCCTCATGGGTTATCTTGGATGCGCCCTGGGGTGTGCACTTTAAAATCTTTAGCTCTAAAATCCTTTAGCATGGGTTTTTAAATAAGACTATCTCACTCGTAAACCGAGGGCACTAGCCACTTTCTACAAGATGTCTTTAACACAATTGGGTTTCTTATCATGAAGGAATTCCATAGTCCGACTTCTGTCTGCAGACTAGCTGCCTAAATTCACTTTTGCCCTCATGCTTGGCCCTCTAACCCGGTGGTTCTGTACCTCGTCTATATATTTGACACCTAGGAAGTAGTTTTAAAATGTCTGTGGTCCCTATCTCAAACCAATTCATTCTAAATCTCTGAGAGTCTGGCCCCTGGCTGAGGAAGGACTCTTCTCCAGTTTGGCCTGCTTTGGTGTTGGACTACAGTAGACAACCATTTACCCCAGGTTCCGATTAACACCGCCATGCTGGGGAGCTGGTGCCGCAGAGGATCCTGGAGAGGGCCTCCTTGGCCTTCCTTCCTCCTGTTTTCTCCAGTTGCTTTAGGAGGAGAAGGAGCATGCTCTGAATCCTAGGCTGGAGAAGGCAACCTGATATAGTTTTGACCTGCACTACTCAGTCTGCACAGCAACAGCCCTATCATCCTGCTGCAGAGGAGAGGATATCATGTCTTTATTCTTCCAAAGCTGAAATTTTACTTTGCTCTGTGTTTAGAAAGCAGGCTTGGCAGCCAACAAAATACAGTTGATGACGGGTAGGAGGGAGAGAGGGATACATGGAGATGACAGCCTTTTACCTTCTCACTTTCAGAGCAGCTCTCCACTTAGCTCTTTTCTCCCTCCTTCAGTCTTCCTTTTTTTTTTTTTTCTTCACTAAGGGTGAGATGAGGGTAGAGAATGTCCTGCCAATATTTTCCCTAGAATGATGAGAAATCCCAAATCAGTGAAACATTTTATGACCAGGAGTGCTTGAGAAGGCTCTTGACTGAACTTTTATTTATACTTGTATGCATGCATGCACACATGTCTAATTAGCAACTAGTAAACTAGTTCTCCTTCCCTCAACCCTTCCCCTGTCCCCTGCTCCTTTGGCCCTTCCTGTGAAAAAGCTTTCTAAAAGCTTGAATTCATCTTCCAGCCTGAGATGTGAGTTGAAATGCAGTTGAATCTAAAGATTCATATCCGATTACAACTAGTGTCCAGCTGCTACGATTGAGCACACACTAAAGAACAGGTGTGTCCCATCGCACAGCAAACGTCCCATCTCACAGCAAACTCCCCCTCTGTCATCTCAGGAGAGCTCTGAGAGGCACATGTTTGCACAGGAACAAGCTGACTCAACTATGTCCATGTGACATCCTCACAATGGTCTCTTGTCCACAAAACATGCAAGGCCAGGCGTGCTGCTCCACTTTCGCTCCAAGATGAGTTTACTTTGAGTTTCCCTGAACTGTTGACAATATTGCTTTTCGTAGTAGTTTCTCTGAGTTTGTGCCCTGGATGCCTCATTTGCTGAATCTGTTGCACAGTGGCCTGGAGACTGGACCAAAGGGGACTTACTACAGTCTGATTTTGTTACTAAAATCATTTGCTCATTAAATTGTGAAAATAGGCTCGGCGCCTGTGGCTCAATCGGCTAAGGCGCCAGCCACGTACACCTAAGGGGGTGGGTTCAAATCCCCAGCCCAGCCCACCAAACAACAATGATGGCTGCAACTGTTGGACCCAAAACGGGGTCCAGCCACGATAGCCACCCCCAAGGAACAGTCACCAGACTTGGGTCGATGCAAAAGCAAGAGGCGAGTTTATTGCTGACGCGTCAGGGTCCCTCAGCTGCTCGGGAAGAAGGATCCCGAACGGCTGTTACAGGCTTCTT
>CAUYQV010020675.1:0-23451 GCA_963574575.1 Galagoides demidoff | reverse complement strand
TTTCTCCCACTCTGAGGGCTGTCTGCATGCTTTACTTACTGTGCTCTTGGCTGTGCAGAAGCTCTTTAGTTTAATCAGGTCCCAATAGTGTATTTTTGATGTTGCTTCAATTGCCCGTGGGGTCCGTCTCATAAAAAATTCGCCCAGGCCGATTTCTTCAAGTGTTTTCCCTGCACTTTCTTCAAGTATTTTTATGGTTTTATGTCTTAAGTTTAAGCCCTTAATCCAGTGAGAATCTGTCTTAGTTAATGGTGAAAGGTGTGGATCCAGTTTCAGTCTTCTACAGGTGGCCAGCCAGTTCGTCCAGCACCATCAGTCCATTTCAATGATCATTCTTAGTAGACTTTAAGTCAAATTTTCCCACCTGAGCTCCTTGGGAATTCTTTTCCTGCTGGTTCCTCCGTTCTAGTAGTCTTTGGAAAAGTTTTCGTGTTTCCAGGTATGACAAGATGTATGTTTTCCTCTTCCAAGTCAGCCAAGAAGCCCTGGCTTACTCACTGGGAAGGAGGGTTTCCTGCCCGTCTTTCACTTTTGCAGCCTTGAGGCCCTTTTACGTCCCTTCTAGTTTAGTCTCCATTGCTTTCATTTATAATCTTTTCTCAGGTCTTGTACTACACTTCTGAGATTTTTCTAATTCATATTTACATTTCACCCTTATGTAATTGTTAATGCCCTTTAACTCATTTTGCAGTAATATGCTGTGGGTTGAGCTGTTTATAGGCATATTTTTATGGTATGCTTTCCTTGTCTTCAGGGACAGTATTTTGCTCATTTTTTAAAATCCTTATAATAATGTTTGTTAGGAATTTGTCTTTGACAACTGTCTCTTTTTATGCAAAATTAGTTTTCCTGAACAGTTCAGTATTTCTCTTCTAATTTCAGAGGTTCCTCACCTATTGTTTTGATGATCAAACATGGCAGCTTTTTATTGTTTTTTTTTTTTTTTGAGTTCTTGGCTCTTCCCCAGTCCCTCTCCACTCCCACACCCCCAATTTTGTTTGAATCTTCTTTTTTCCTCATCACTCTTCTCCCTGGTATGTTCAGTTTTGTCCACTCTTGGATGTTGCTTTTCAGAGTAGAGCTAAGGTGTTCTCTTGTTCTCATAAACATTGAGTCCTCTGTCACTAACTTTGGTTCTCTCCTCACACAGACACCAATGACATGTCAACCATGAGGCTATTGGTTCACATACACCTGCTTTTTGGAGTGGCTTGTGGCTTGCCTAGCTTTGTTATAAATGTTGTCTGTGGATTTTGAGTTTTGTTATCTAGGTATTCTGTTTGTTTTCATGTGGGAATTCAAGATAAAAAATTTATGCCTACATCTCTATCATTCCAGATGCTCTTTAATTTTTTCTTGTTGAATTTTGATATAGATTTATCACTTTTATTAGTCTTTTTAAAGAATAAAATTAAAGTTCAGTGTTATTGATATTATTTATTGCTTCTTTTTCCTCCATTTGATTGATCTTGCTTTTCTCTTTATTATTTTTTGCCTTCTGCTGTCTTACAGCTTTCTTGGCTAATATTTTCTAAATTCTTGAGATAACTATTTGGAAGATTAATTTAAGCCTTTGTTCCTTTACTAGATTTATAACCAAGGCTATGATTTTCTCTCTAAAAATGCCTTTAGCTACTTCCCACACGTCTGATATATCCTTTGTTCATTTTTTTTTAGCTGTATATATTTTCTTATTTTCATTGCTGTTTCTTCTTTATTGAGAAGTAGTTTTTAAATCTCCAAGTACATAGAGTTTTTTTTTTTCATGTGGTTGTCATTTTTTTGTTATTTGGTTTCTAATTGTTTTATATTTTGGTCAAACAATGTCTTCCCTAAGGCAGATATTTAGAATGTCTTTGTGGTACAGTAAGTGGTCATGTTTTGTAAATTATACATGTATTCTTGACTTAGGATGTTATTCTCTAGTCATTGGATGAAGAATAATATAAATGCCGATTGTATGTGCATTTTAAAACCTTGCCTTCCTTATTAAACTTCTTGGCTTCCTGATCTGTGCTAAAGTGTTATGTACATATGTGAAATATGATCTTCAAATTAATCCTCATAGGTAGGTGTTATTATCTCTTTTGTACAAAGAGAAAATCTGAGGTTCATAAAAATTAGGTCATCTAAGGTCATTCAGATAATAAATTGTAAAATTATTATAATCCTGGCTGACTGGGCTGACTGTACAGCTTCCACGTTCAAATATTTTCATGATACCTATATAAAATGTCACTAGGCTTAACAGAATAAAAATATTCTAAACTATAGTGTAACAAAATATTGCCTACTTACTGTGAAAGATTTGGTTTACGCATATCACAGACGCTTATATATCTCCAATATTAATGCAAAATCTAAACTAACCAACTTGTTTGATCTACATATGCATAATTGATTTTCAGAATACTGATCCTGAAGCACTGAGTGAGATTAATGGAATTTTCTAACCTATTAAATCCAGTATGGTCACAATAATTACGTTTTACATTTACTGATTCCTAAAAATCTTGGTCCATCACAACTTTCCATCGATTATAATATCATCAGCATTTATTTGAGAAAGAACACCACAAATATTCCATCAACTTTTTTGATTTAGGGTATTAACAGTACATTTCAGTTCCTGACTGGGAAAAAGTCTGAGAGACCCTATTTTTCTTTTTTCACTTAAAAAAATACAAACAGATTAATAATAAATGGGAAAGCGGTTAGAAAAACATAGGACCACGAAGCACAAAACTATGGTCCAATGAATATGGCTTGATGAATGTCATTTCTGCCAGAAAAAGTGTGGTGTAATTACCGTAATGAGCCACTTTATTGAATAAGTCTCCCACATGAAATATAGTAATTGGAAATAAGCAATTACTTAAAATTGCCTAGGTGGAAGGTGGTTCTTCATTTGACTGTATTTGAATTTTTCATGCACCCATGAACTCAAAATTAACCTCAAAGTGCATATGACAGATCATATGTATGGTAAGATGTTTCTATAAAATAAACTGTTTTTTACGGAATTGACATTATGCTCAGAAATAAAGAACACATTTAAACAGGTGACTGACTAATGTAGGCGGCAGCAAGGTTAAGATAGCTATGTTACAGATGGATACGAGGGTGGGACCACCCTACCATGTTAGGAAGCTTTGAAATCTGTGTTAGAATATGAATTTTGTGAAAAGGGAGTTGTAGGTGACGGGTTAAGATTTTTTGATCTTAACTTAGTTCTGTACTCTTAATTCTGAACCCGGTAAAGGAATCACACATAAGAATTAAAATGCATATGCGTGTGTATAAATATGCGTGAGTACATATTATGTAGTATGTACATATTTTACACACACACACCCCCCTGACATTGTTGCTGTTCTTTTGGGTTCCAAGACACCCAGCATAAGTTGATCCTGGCCCAGTGTGAAGCGTCCTTTTACCCTCCTCTCATTTCCACCAGATCGGAAGCTCCGTGCAGGGTTGTGTATTCCTCATTTACATTTCCCTCCGTTGTCTGGCACTGTGCATTCTTGGTGCTTGAAATATATTTAAAAAATGATTTGATAACATTAAAAGAATGCTCTTACTCTTTCCTCCCCCTTCTGTTCTACATTTTTCTCTTTAGTGGTTAATCCCAGAAATAACAATTGTGAATGAGGTAAACACTGCAAAGGATGAATCAACTCACTTAACGGGAATCGACTCACTTGATATACAGGACAATCCTGTAAAACTAGCAACTACACAATTGAAAATCTGATTGACCTTTTGCACTTAAATTTCCTAATAATGCTTTAGTAACTAAAGCAGTGGTCCAGGGTCACTACAGATTTGGTCAAATCTCCAACATCTTACACATCATATAGAGTACATCATGCCAACTCGTGATGAAAAGAATGAGAGAAACTGAAGATATGTTTAGCATACATGCTTATTGATAAGACATTATAGATGTATGTCAGGTGGATTTTAATTACAGAAGTAAAAAAATTAACTCACTGGTTATATCTAATATAAACAGAAGGACAAGAGGAGTGGATTTATGATTCTAGAGAAAACGTCAGAGGCTTTTAACCAGCAGCTGTCAATGAATTTTAAAGCCATGGCACTCAGACAGTATAAGGAAGCCGTCCTTGGACTGTATTTATTTTTGATCATATTTGAACTTCAGGAACAAATAACAAAAAACACCACCATCTGGAACAGCCACAACAGACCGAGATAAGCATGATAGTTCATGAAAAATATAATTTATAAGTTAAACTATGCTCAAAAGAGAAAAAAGTTTAAAAAAGGAGCAAAATGTAAATTTCAAAGGTGAATTTAGCGTCAACCTTAGCTCCTGGGTCCCTATTTTGGAGACAGTACAGAAAACTCTTGATTAAAAACCTTCTATACTACCTGAATGACATATTAGGATATATTAAATGATATAGATTAATTTATTTTTGACCTTTAATGAACATACACCTGAGGAATACAAACAGATTATATCTAATCCAAGGCTGAGCACAGCGGCTCACGCCTGTGATCCCAAAACTCTGGGAGGTTGAAGTAGGTGGATTACTTGGGCTCAGGAGTTTGAGACCAGCTTGAACAAGAGGGAGACCCCGTCTCTCCTAAAAATTAGCTGGGCATTGTGGCAGGCACCTGTAGTCCTAGCTACTCATGAGGCTGAGGCAAGAGGATCTCTTAAACCCAAGAGTTTGAGGTTGCTGTGAGGTATGACACCACAGAACTGTATGCAGGGTGACAGAATGAGACTCTGTCTCAAAAAACAAAACAAAACAACAAACAAACAAACAAAAACTGCACCAAAAACCCCCCAATGATTACACAAATGAGTATTCTGCAAAACTAATCATTGATAGGGAGTTCCTACTCACATTGGCTGAAGGTAGAAAAACGTGTTTTTCGCCCAGGACCCAGCACACTGTCAGCATCTAATATTCCTTAAGAAATGACTGTTGACTGAAAGGCTGTGTCCTCAAACACGGACTTACTTTATCTCGAGCTCAAGAATTTACTGCAAAGTGCAGTAAATGCCCTCCTCCCAAAATGCCTCGATGTTAGATTATGTATTTTTTTTAATTTCCTCTCTATTACAATGATTAAATGAGCAAGTCATCATCTCCTAAAGCATTTTCAAGTTAAAGAGAGATGTGCACCGGGTTTTCATATCTGATGTGACGAACACCAATTCTTCCCTCTTTGGACCATCCTCCTTTGCATCTTTGGGACACTGCACTTGGTTATGTGGTAGAATCATGCAATTCCCCCCCTTCTACAGATTTATCTTGAATGGGGCTGCAGAGAGGCTAAGCTGTTATTTTAGAAAATTCTTCCCCAAGAGTGAAAGCCCTGTACGTAGATGAGCTGGATCGTGTTCTTCCTAGTAAAGTAGCTCTATAATGGAAAAAAAAGTATCCAATGTACTCAATTCCACTATGAAATCAACACATAATTACCTACACATTCGTATGAATGGTGAAACATAACTGTAGTCCAGAAAGTAGAAGGGAAGAGGAGAGAGAGGGGAGGGGAAAGGGGAGGTGGAAGGAGAAAGGGCATTTGGGGGGACCTCACTTAATGTGCATGATGCAATGCTACATTTCAAAACTATTAAGAAAAGAGTATAATTGTGGAAAAAAATAAAATGCCTATTACAAATTAAAAAGAAAACAGGTTTATTCTCTCTCTCTCTTCCCCTCTCCCTCCCTCCTTCTCTCTGTCTTTCTCTCTCTTTCATTAAGTGAGTAAACTTTCATTCTGGAAATTACAGATCAGGCTGAGTGACTTACTATGTGAAGAGTTATTAGAACAAATCAACACAAACTCTATAATCACAGAGAAAATTACAAAATGCTGTATTGCAATCAACAAGCCTTTGTGAAGAGTAGATTTTTCCAGAACAATTTAATTTGCTTCTTGAGAGTTGAAGACACTGGGTAGGCAATGGGGGGTGGCAACGGAAATATCGACAAAAACAAACTCCAAAAAAGGTCAGACTTATGTACAGAAAGAAACTTAATCAGTCATTAATATGTCATGCTCAATAACCTGTTACCTCTGAAAGTTGGATTTGTTTACGTCAAAGTCATCTGTTTTGATTGATGACCAGGACTCCATTTGCTGAGTCTGACTTCTCAGTATGGCTTAATAAGAGTAACTTTCCTAATCTGGCTTGAGAGGCACATAACATATGCTAAGCCAGGTGCGATGTTAAGCATTTAACATGTTGTTTGATCCTCATAACCACCTTTGAAAATAAGAAATTATCTCTACTCCATGGATGAGGATTGAAACCTGTATCACTCAATGGCTCTTCCCCGCTGCTCCTCTGTCTCCTCCAGCTCACTGCGCGTCCCACACCTTTCCATCTCCCCTCGGCCTCTTCCCTTCTCCACCCTCTCTCCGTTGTCCTCCTGTATGGATAACTTAGGGGGTCCCGTCTCATGGTTCCTGCAGTACTTTTTACTTTCACTCACATATGTGGGTTTCTTCCCGTTAGACTCCGAGCTTCTACAGGGCACAGTTCACATCTTGCTCATGGCTGAATTCCCACAGCCCAGGAGAGCAGCAGATGAATAACAGGTACTCTATAAATGTCTGTTGAATGACTGTATGAATGTTGACGACTTACGGAAATAGAAAAGGTAAAGAGAGCATAGTAATCACATCCATCACTCTCCTCGTTATTTTGTACATGGGTTTGCTGTTAGCTGTGAAAGCCTGACAGTGAACTTGTGAGATGCATAACAGAAAGGAGGAGGTAGGCTAGAGGGTGAGCAGGGGCTGCACTGCTGTCAGGACTATTTACTCTTCATTATCACACGGGTTCTGAGACTCTGCTAGGAAGGGCAGGGGCGTGAGGTGGAGGGGCCGGGACGGCCCTCAGCCCTGCTTTGTCTGATGCTGCTGTGGCTCTGGGGGCTTCGCTCATGTTCCCAGAAATGGCACCTGAGCCAGCAAAGCGGGGCAGAGCTGCCAGAGAGCTCAAGCCACAGGGCAGTGGGAGCCCTGGGTTTGGCCACAGTGGAGACCTTGATTTGGATGAGACAACTCACTTCTGAGGACTGAGCTGGGTGCTTTCATTACAGAGTTGCAGGAGAGTCACGATCAAGTCTCAGATCATTAACCACCACTCTGCTTAAGGAACTTAGGGTTTCATTCCAATAATATGGAAAAAGAATATGAGTGGAAACTGGAAAAACTTCTCTCGAGTGTTTTTTTGTTTGTTTGTTTGTTTGTTTTTTGAGACAGAGTCTCACTATGTCACCCTGGGTAGAGTGCTTGACGTCACAGCAACCTCAAACTCTTGGGCTTAAGTGGTTCTCTTGCCTCAGCCTCCCAAGTAGCTGGGACTACAGGCATCTGCCACAATGCCCGGCTATTTTTTTTCTGTTGTTGTTGCAGTTGTCATTGTTGTTTTCTTAGGTGGCCCAGGCCAGATTAGTGGCCAGCACCGCCCTTCTTTCAAGATTCCTAAATCCAGAAGACAGGGGCAGGAGTGGGAGGCAGGGAGGGGATGAGGGTGTGGGAGCTGGAGGAGTCTGGGAGGGTGGGCAGAGAGGCAGGAACACACTCTCTCCCATCTTCTCCCTTCAGGGTGTGGGCTAGGACCCGACCACAGCTCTAACATTTCTGTTGTTGTTTTGCTCCTCGTTTTCTGGAAGAAGAGCAGGTATTTTAAAGGATGCGATAAAGGTGATCGAACTGGGCTATTTTTAAAAACATAGTCTCTGCAGAGCGAGGTTGCCATGGGGATCACTTATCACTGTTCAAAGCCAGGGTAATTACTGAGCAAATCTGGCCTCACTTGTGCGTTTGCGTTTTCTGCAAAGCTCAATCAGACCCCAGCCCCGCTGGCTGGCTGTTGGCTGCTGTTTTTCCCTGTTTCTCTTGGAACCTTCTGCTTCCTGGGGACTCGCTGTTTGCCCTGGAAAGAGAAAGGTGGTTCTCTCTAGTGCGGTGGGAGCCAGAAGGGGAAAGTATTATCTTATTGTTTCTTTGTTCACGGGGTGAGAATCACCGGTGAGCGGCCTCACACTTTCTTTTCCTTTCTCCCCACTCATTGAGGAAAAGCAAGTGTGGTTTGCACGGCTGGGGCAGTGTCGTCCGTATGGAGCAAAAGATGTGTCCACCACTTCACGCTGATCGCCATTTCCCAGGCAATTGGGATTTTAACAGAAATGTCCCCACGCTCACTGAAGAATCCTTTAGAAGGGGAACTGGTACTGGAATGTTCTACCTTCAGAAGACTCTGGGGTTATGTACTTTCGTTATTAAGTGATTTTAGGGTTTCTTAACAAAACTGAAGCTTGCCATATTGAAAATAGGCGTGCCAGACAACTTTCTCTTTGATTTCTGTTTCCATGAAATCTTTATCACTGAAATTCAGTGAAGGGAAAATTTCTGTTTTAGATTTCTCTGGTCCAGTGGCACTCGACGAGGATGACGAACTCTAAGTACTTACAAACCACTCCAAGAGCTGGTGGCTGAAGCTGAAAACAGTGGTTCACGAAAAGAATGAAGTCTACTTTTCTGACAACCGAAATGCATAGAAGGAAGGACAACCCACCCATCCTTTATAATTTTCTTTGCATAAGATAACGTGTGTCTCAACCAATTGACTTTATACACTGGGGAGTGCCTCCAGCCTTCAAAAAGTCTAGTATCTTTCAGATGTTCTGTGAGTCGAATACCACCGGGAAGCCGTGTCTTTGCTAATACATTATGTTCAAGAAGACACGGCAGAGGCCAAATGTAAGATTATGGTTTAAAACTATAATTCTTATCTTTCAGTTAGTTGAAAATAACTGATAAATGAGAAGATAAGAAGAAGCCACAGAAATATAAGGACATTAAAGAAATCAGAAATGGCATTTTAACTTCCTTGAATCCCACCCAACAAAGAAATCAGGGGATGGGTTGGGGCTGGTGCACAAATTCTCCTTCTCTCTCCCTGCGCATAATAAGAATCTTCCTATTTTTTTTTCCTCATCAAATCAAAATACACATTTCTGTCTTTAGGAAATGTGAGAAACATTATGTTTACTTTTGAGGAAATGAACCTTCATGGACTAATATTACGACTTTGTGTTTCCGGTAGGATATTGTTCCTAGTATTTTAAAAAGCATTTTAAAAACGGCTTTGTCACTTTGGGCATAAAGGATATCAGTTCTGGGTGCTCCTTCTGGACATGCGTGGGCACAGCCACGGCCCGGGTGGGAAGTTTATTCCACACTCCTCACTCTAATCTGCTTTGGAAATGAAACAAACCAAACCAAAACCACTTTCAGACTGATGGGCAGAGACCAAGTCATCACCTCCCTCTGGTTTACTCGCTGGCACATGAACTCTTGCCTCCATTCTTTGTGTAGGGTGTTTTTTTTTTTTTTTTTTTTAATCTTAAAAACAGACAATATTGGCTGGTGCGGTGGCTCACTCCTGTGGTCCTAGCTCTCTGGGAGGCCAAGGTGGGTGGATTGTGTAGGCTCAGGAGTTTGAGACTAGCTTGAGCAAGTGTGAGACCTCGTCTTTACTAAAAATGGAAAAACTAGCCAGCGTCATAGTGGGCCCCTGTAACCCAATTACTTGGGAGGCTGAGGCAAGAGGATTGCTCAAGCCCAGGAGTTTGAGGTTGCTGTGAGTTATGACGCTATGGCACTCTACCCAGGGCAACAGAGTGAGACTCTGTCTCAAAAAAGAAAAAAAAGATATTTGTAATTAGGTCAGTTGACTGTGATGAAAATATTAGAATGTAAAATTGTTTTTAATCTTCTTAGAGCAAAATGAAATAGAATTATTAGATAAGTAGTTTTAGGGTGAAAGGGGACTTAAAATAATTTACTATACCTCAATATATTTTCAATATTAAAGTATAATCTTCTAGTAACACTTGTCTTTACCTGTTAAGTTTTATGCACTTGGAGATTGCTTTAAACCTAACCTAAGGTTAGAGTTATTGAATCCTGAGGCTAATAAGTTTCCACTAGAAGTCATCATATTCTATATTTTCAAAAACAATATCTTGAACAACCTGGACATAGAATTGTTTTCTCTACTTTAAACATTAAAAAAAAGATCTTTGGTTCTTCTCTGGGAGTGTATTTTTAAAATTTTTTTATATTTTATTTATTTTTATTTTTTATTCAAAATATTAAGGGAGGTACAAATGTTTTATTTTTGTTTGTTTGATTTGTTTTTTAAGACAGGGTTTCCTTTGTCACCCTCGGTAGAGTGCCCTGGTGTCACAGTTCACAGCAACCTCAAACTCTTAGGATCAAGTGATTCTCTTGTCTCAGCCTTCTGACTAGCTGGGACTACAGGTGCCAGTCACAACACCTGGCTATTTTTAGAGACATGGGTGGGGTGGGGTGGGGGTCTCTTGCTCAGGCTGGTCTTGAACCTGTGAGCTCAGGCAATCCACCCACCTCAGCCTCTCAGAGTGCTAGGATTGCAGGGGTGAGCCACTGCACCCAGCTATCTGTTTTTGGTTACACAGATTGCTTTTGTAATGCTTGAGTCAGGGCTCTAAGTGAGTCTATCACCCCGATTGTGTTCAGTGTTCCTGTTAGGTACGTTTTCGCCCATCCCTTTCCTCTCCCTTCCCCTTTTCTTGATTTTTACTGAGTTTTACTTCCTTTAGTGTAAATGTGTGCTCATTGGTTAGTTCTAATTTAACAGTGAGTTTATGTACTGTTTTTCCATTTTTTTAGACACTTTGCTTAGGATAGTGGTCTCTAGTTCTAAATTGTTGCAAAGGGCAGTAATAGTCCTCCATGGTATACGTATATACGCCCCGTGTATATGTGGTATACACAGATTTGTCAATCCACTCATGAACTGACGGGCACTTGGGTCAATTCCACATCTCTGTGATTATGAACTGTGCTGCAATAAACATCCACATGTGGGCGGGGGGTGTGTGTGTTTTCTTTCTTTATCCTCCTTCCCCTTCCACTCCCCTCCCTTCCCTCCTTCCTTTCTTTTCTTTTCTTTTTTCTTCTTTCTATCTTTTTCTTTTTTAAATAAAATGACTTCTTTCTCTTTGGGTAGATGCCCAGTAGTGGGACTGGTGGACCAAATGGCAAATCTACTTTTAGTTCTTTAAGCAGTCTCCATACTGTTTTCCATAGAGGTTGTACCAATCTGCAGTCCCACCATCAGGGTATAAGCATTCCTCTCTCTCTGCATCTGGGCCAGCATCTATTATTTTTGGGCTTTTTAATAAAAAAGCCATTCTAGTAGAGGTAAGGTGATATCGCATTTTGGTTTTAATTTGCATTTCCCTGATGATTGGTGGTGTTGAGCATTTTTCATGTGTTTGTTGGTCACTTGTTCATCTTCTTTTGAAAAACTCCTGTTCATGTTTTTTTGCCAACTTTTTAATGGAGTCTTTTGTTTTTCTCTTGCTATTTGCTTGAGATCTTTGTAGATTTCTAGTTATCAGCTCTTTACTGGATGACTAGCTTGTGAATTTTCTCCCATTCTATAGGCTATTCATTCTGTTGACTATTTCCTTAGCTGTACAGAAGCTTTTTAATATAATCAAGTACCATTAATGTTGTTGCTGTAATTGTCATTGGAATCTTAGTAATAAATTCTTTGCCTAAGCCAATATCAAGAAGAGTTTTTACTACATTTTCTTCGAGAAATCTTATGATTTTATGCCTTATATTTTAAATTTTTTATCTACCTTGAATTAATTTTTGTGAGTTGAGGGGGCTAGAATTGTGAAGAAGAGTGGAAAAACTTAATTAAAAAATAATAGCCGCACATAGTGGCATGCTGGGAGGCTGGGGTGGAAGGATCACTTTAACTCATGATTTTGAGATGAGACTGGGCAGCATAGCAAGACACTATCTCTAAAAATAAATAAATGAATAAAAAATAAAAGTGATGTCTTTAAAGAAAGTTAACACATTTCATGATTTTTTACTAAAAATGTAAAAGCAAGGAATAATCTCAGTAGACATCAAATTAGTAGCCAGGAAGACAAAGCACAGAACAAAAACCGAGAGATCACAATCCTGATGGGGAAAGAAGCAGATAAGCAAGTAATAATCGAACAAATAATACACGGACATTTCCATGAGCAAATACCTTAGCCTGAAAACTGAAAAGACTCTCAGTAGATCATTTCTGATAAGAAAAGACATATTAGGTATATCCTGATAAAATTTCTGAACTACAGGGATACATAAAAAATTTTATAAGACTCTCAAAAGAAACTAGCAAACCAAATCTACCAAACAGAAACCTAATCACTTTCAAATGAGTGAAAAGACAAGACATTGGCATCAGACTTGTCATCTACCATCCTGGACTCCACAGGATGAAGGAATGATATCTGTAGGTGATGGCAAGAAAATTGACACAAAATCCTTGACAAAGAAAAGCTGTACTGCAGAGAAAATCATCTAGGGCAAAATGATTGAACTACAGCAGAGAACCTGGGAAGTGAGGGCGAGGTCAAGGGGAAGAGTATCAGCATTTCGTCGGGGAGGGCTGAGGGGAAGGAGCTGGAGAGGAGAATGGTGAAGAAACTCCACAGGACTCACCCCTGTCGGGTGGCAGAGAATGCAGAGAGACAGAGGATCCCAGGAGATGAAAGAGTTGGTATTTTTTTTCACATGATAATATAGATTTCATTATCAGCAAACAAAAAAAGGGTGGCAACAATTTAGAGGAATAAGAATTAACCTGAGAATTCCAAATGAATTACTTAAAAGTAAATTAGATGCTTTTGTAAACTTTGATGTTTAATCTTTTTAACATTTAATAACTGTATTGATCTCTCATTTTTCAAGTAACTGATAATTGGTTATCTAATAAAACTGATATATACAGTATGGTCGTGTAACATATATACATACACACAGGTACATACCCTGTAGGTTTATTATATGCATGTGTAGGTGCGTATATAGAGAGATATGTTTCTGTGCACCTAGGCAATACACACAATGTCATTTTTAAAAGTGAAGAAATGGAAAATTACATTTGTTTAAAATTACTACCTAAATTTGCCTTACATGATACCCTACTGTGGAATCTGAGAAAAATAACTCCCTATCTACTTTTCAAATGATAAAGAAATAGGTAATCCAGACATTAATAACGTAATATACCTACAGATAATTCCTGGCATATCGTAAGCTTTTGATAAATGGCAGCTGTTTTGACTGATTTTAGAGAAAGCTGCCCTGGTTATTCTCCTTGGTATCATAACTGCACATAAGCACACGCGCTCGGCACGGCCACTCACAGAAGGCGAGGACAGGCCATTGTTAGACTGGGCTGGACCTTGCAGATCTGAGTCCTTCATTCTGCACCTGAGAAAGTGCAGGTGTGGAAGGCTCTGGATGTATTCACAGCTCAAAAACCAACTTGTAGAAATGCACAATTTAAATCCATAAAATTGAAAATGGTAGGCTTAATGATTTCTTCAACAAATAAAATTACTTTTTTTTCATTGTCCTTTTACAGCATTGGATTCCAGGGCCCTAACTAGCCATGTGGTTCTTTTCTCTAACATACATGCTTTGTAAAAGTTTGGTTACTTGAAACAGCGGTTCTTACTTTCTGATCAATGTATTTGTTGTCTTCAATTGCCGACCGTTTGGCGTGATCACAGGAGGAGGACGCGGCCGAAGGGAGGCTCCTCAAGAGGCAGCTTGTGTCCTGTTGCTGGCGATCAATAAATTGCTTCATAAAACTTTCCCTTGGCAAATGAAGCACACACACGTTAAGTATTATTAATGAAATGGAGCGAGGGATGGCATTTTGCAATGATGAATTTGCTTGAGCTAAGCTACAGCAGTGACAAAAGGTCGTATAAAATAAGACATATCGTACTGAGAGTGGCCTTTAGATTTGATTACCAAAACATTGAACAACCTCACATGTCAGGGCTCAGCTATTCTATTCTATTATTATCCCACCTTGGTGCCCAGACTGGAGTACGTGGTCTCAGTGCTCCCTGACTCCTATTTAAATAAGCCCTTGAAATAAGTTTTCAGCAATAATCTTCAGTAATTTTCAATATTAAGGTATCAATATTTTTGAATCCTCTTATAATAACAGTATAATTTTTTTTCCTCTAAGACTTGGAAGAATTAGTTCCTCTTACCAAACTTCCATTCATCACGAGAATCATTAAGAGATAATTCTACTGTTAAAGACTCAAGAGAAACTGACTTTGTTTGCACACCAAAGCATGCTGAAAACTCAAGTAACATCTTTTGGAACAACCATATTTAATTAGTTTTGTTTTAATCAGAAATGCAAATATATTTCTACTTGAACTTTAAATACTATGGCACCAAATCCAGTTTCATACGTTTAACCCCCCCCACCCACAGAATCACTTTAAAACTATTTAAGTCATAACATTTCATATTATTCTGATTCTATTTGTAATTTTTTGAACTTTAAGTAGAATAATTTTATTTAATGAGTAGCATCTTCTATGCATTTGCTTAACTGGAGGGTGAAAGTGGTAGAGAATAAAATTAGTCTGAGTGGAAAATGCCAGGGTTCTTCCTTTAAAAAGTGAAGAGAAATTACATTGTAACCAGACATGGCAGGCTCAGCAACCACTATCATATTGCAGAAACCTGGCCTGAAAATAAAACCGCCATAGAGGCAATTTTATCCTGATGTAGCTGGGGTCAGAGGCTGGTATCTACATGCAAAATCAAGCCCCATGGCCAGTTACCCGGGAGGTCTAATCCCCGAGGGACACTCCCCAGAGAAGCGGGGGTGGCCTCTTGCCTGGGCTCACACAGCTGTGAAGTGAGTCTTTCCTGAATCGTTGCCTAATGAGGGTGATGGTTTTTAAAATGAAGGTAGAAAGAGCAGAAATATAGATAATAACTTAACAATAGAACAAACTTCCACCCACATATGAGTTTTAAAGAAAAGCTGAAACGTATTTAAGATGAATCTTTAACACTCTGAGATGTACAATTAAAGAAAAACTTTGGTACCTGATTTTAGGAACTGTAAAGTCTGAAGGAAGCTTTGAGATTTTCACCATTTGTGGTCTGTTTGGAAATTTTTCAAAGATTCGCAGGCGCAAAGGGAGCTTTTCCTTGGTGTCTGCATTTGCTTCACTTTGCTTTAACTAAAGAAAAAAATAGGAGAAAAAAGGGGGAACCTGTAGTACTGTATGAGTTCTAGAAAGTTAGATTTTTAGAATTGAAGCAATAACAAGTAATTACATGATGTACCAGTAGATGGCAGCAAAGGCCCACCAGGTGCACTTTGTTCCTACTAAAAATGAGTGGGAGAAAAACCAAAGAAAAACAAAAAATGGCGAAACCAGAAAAAAAGTAGAAGGAAACTTTATCTTATTCTCAAAGATAAGCTTCTTTTATCCCAGATTTTTTTGTTTACTTATCTTGTTCTCATATTTAAAAATTTAAATATTTAAGATTTCTAGTTTATACATATATATGCTAGGATCAATCAGAAATTAAAAGAACAGCAACAAAAAGAAACTATGAACTACAGAACCATGCTAAGGGGTAATGCTTGGAGAGAGAGAAGATGCCAGGAAAACTGGGTATGTCCGCTATCAGATTAAAAAGCAAAGCTCACAGTAGAAGCACCTTTGGTCCACAGAGCGAGGAGCGTTTTTGTTTGGCTGCAAAGAGGCTGGGGAATTATTATCATAAAATATCTTTGTCATGAATGGCAAGCACATGAATGTGTTTAATTATTTAAGGCTGTATATTTATATTTCTACCAATTGGGTTTCAAGGAAGCTGAGGTTTAACATCCTAAACCGCAACCATTGCTGAACTAGGGAGAGCTGTGGAGGGTGGAGGGTGGATTTTGGCTGCAGAATTCACTCGGTCCCGTCCTCCCCACTCTCCCTCCTGCGGCTGCTTCTCTTGAGGCCTCTCCTTCTTTCTTTTCACTTCTCCCCCTCCTTCCAACCTCCCCCAGGACTGGGAGGAACTTCTCCACGTCTGCCCCGGCCTCACTCCTCACTTTCTAAATCGCATCTTGTAACATTCGTCCTGTTCGAAGAGGACACCTATTCAGGCGAGATTCAAAATCCATCAGCCCATTACCCCCTGGCAGAGTGTGCGGTTCCTTTATGGCTGAGGTTTGTGTTGAGGTTGTAGAGGGTTAGCATTCGAGACCAGAGAGATTTTATCACAGGGAGAGAGGCGGCCACTCTTCCCTCTACCCCTATGTGGAAACAGAAACTAGCCAGAGAGAACGTGAGGGCTTCTGTTGGGGGGAAAAATCTCAATTTCAATTCAGTAGATGGCTCAGTAATCCAACAGGTTATGAGCGCTCAGTGAGATTATAGCGCTCCTATGTCCTGATGTCTGGTTTTCTCATTATGCTACAGAAATTGCTCTTACATTTTTGTTTTGCACAAACATTGTATAAACATTTTGCCTTAGCCATGTGTACATCTTATGTAATTTTGTGGGCAGCCTTCTGCTTTCTGTCTTAGATGGTAAACTCATTCAGAGAAGGAGCCCCTGCCTTCCACTGCCTTCCTCCTTCCCCAGGGCGGGGTTCCACACAGTCAGTTGCAGGGTGGCACGTTCTTGATAAGTAGATGGTTGTGATGACAGTGATGAGAAAGACTTAGCTCCCAGAGGAACAACTCTCAAAGTACTAGCATCCCCAGGAGATGTGAGCAATTAGAAAACGGACTCCATACACAAACAAGGAGATTTACTAGAAAGAGGGTTTTGTTCCCTAGAAGAGTAATAGGAAAATAGTTGTCCATGGTGAAGTAGAGCACATGGACATAGAAAAAGCAGCTCACTTACTGTCAGACAAGAGAGTAAGGCGATTATATCAGGCAAAGACAGGCTGACACAAGGTACTAATTCATGCCTTTGCTGACTAATCTATTTATACACTGATGCTGTCATTGATAAATGAAATCTTATAGGACAGGTTCCATGCTAAGTTCTGAGTATGTAAAAACAAGTCCCCACACTTGCCCTCACTGAGCTCACGTTATAGCAGAGTAGGGAGGTGTAGGAATGGACAAGGGTAATGCAACAGGATGGCTGCTCTGCAGAGCTGTGCACAGAGTGCTTGGAAACAGGGTGATGGACAAAGAATACAAGGGCAGGCAGCACTGCCGCTTCAGAGCCTTCCTGAACAGGGGAGTGGCCGCACACGGTTAGAACAGTCAGCTCTGGGGCCTGCACGTCTCAGGTCTGATATGTACGTTTCATGGGAATCAACGTCTTTAGAAGCACAAGGGCAAATGAAATAGTTCTTTCTTAAAATCCTCTCCGCTTGTCCACTCAATCCTCCCAGCACCTGTGATGGCCTCACCATCGGCTCTGCTCGGCTCCTTCTAACTGTTTTACATTCTATGTTTAGAGTAATCCTCTCACTTTCCGGTTTAAACAACTTCATTGGCATTCCAGGGTTCTTAAAACCAAAATCCAAATGTTTTTTTCTTTTTCTTTTGCTGGTTTTGGCCAGGGCTGGGTTTGAACCCCATATCTCCAGTATATGGGGCCAGCGCCCTACTCCTTTGAGCCACAGGCACCACCCTAAATCTTTGTTTTTTAGAGACAGGATCTTTCTAGGTTGCCCAGGCTGGCCTGGAACTCCTGGGCACCAGGGGGTACTTCTGCTTTAGCCTCCTGAGTAGTTGGGACTACAGGTGCATGCCCCATGCCTGGCCTAAAATCTAAATGCTTAATGTAGGCTGAGGCCCGTGTAGCCCCTCCCTGCCTGCCCAGCCTCAGCTGGCCCTGTCCCCACACCATGTTCCAGTCACATCTTCTTCCTCTGGCTCCTCCACAGCATCTGGGCCCTCTGCCTCAGCACGGTGCCTGCTGGTCCCTCTACTGGGGGCCGCTCTCTTCCTCTTCTGTACGGCATCAACTTTGGCTTATTCTCCAGATTTCGGTTCCATAGCAATTCCTCAGAGAGACCTTCTCTGACCGGCAAGCTTTTACAAACTCATAACACGTTAGGTTGAGCCCTGTAACTTTGTCTGTGTGGTCAAGGCAGTCAGAAAGTGGTGATTTCTTACGGTTCCACCCAATACACATTGTGTTATTTTCCTAAGGTTGCTATAGCAAATCCCACAAGATTAGTGGCTGAAAATGACAGACACTTACTCTCTCAGCAATCTGGAGGCTATGAGTCCAAAATCACATACTCTCTTGCCTTGTGCTAGCTTTGGTGGCTCCGCCATCTGGTGTCCCCTAGCTTGTTACCTGTGTCACCCCACCTCTGCCTCTGCTGTCACACGGCAGTGACGTGCGTTCTGTGTGTTTCTGTGTCTCTGTGTCTGAATCTCCCTCTCTTTTCCCTGACAGATACCAAGCATTGGACTTAGGACCCACCTCAACCCAGAATGACAAACTGATCACCTCCGCAGGACCCAGATCCCAAATAGGGTCCCACTCCAAGGCTGCAGCTAGACACAAATTGTGGGGGAACATTAGTAAGCCCTCTGTCCTTTAACCATGGGACTGCATTGTGTGCCCATAAGCAAAACATCTCTTTCCTCTAAGACTGTACAGTCTGGGAGCGTAGGGAGCATGTGGGGGTTTGTTCATTATTCTACACCCAGTGGAATAATGCTCCGTACAATAGGCCACACAAACTAAGCTAAACAAATGTTCATTGAATAAATAATTGTGCTAATTAGGTGGCAGAACTAAATTTTCTGGAAGACAATGGAGAAATAAAATAAAAGATCTTAGGTCTATTCTGAAGGATGGAGAGCTAAGCATAAAATAACTTACTTTGTTGGTGTGAAATACGGCTATCTCTGGATTCACAGAATAACTCTAACTCTTGTGACATTTAACCTGAACCAATGTTTATCACTGACAAGTGAAAGGATGTTTAGACTTACAAATTTTGTAAAGGGACATGGTGGGGAAATGGCAAGTTATTCTATCAAGTATTCTAGAATAATGTTTAACATATGTAGGCTGCCAATATTAAAAAATAATCATTTTGCTTATATGTTTTTAAAACAGACTTTATGCTATTCTAATTTGCATTAGCGATATTTATGCTACCCAAAGCTTGTGAGTTCCTAAGTTGGCGGTTCCCAACCCTTGGGCTGCAGACTGGTATTGGTCTTGCTAAGATCTGGCCTGCACAGTGGAGGTGAGAGGCAGGTGGGGGAGGCTTGGTCTGTATTTACAGCCACTCCCCATCACTTGCATCTCTGTCTGAGCTCCGCCTCTTATTAGATAAGCAGTGGCATAAGAGTGCACGTGAGGGATCCAGGCTGTGCTCCTTTTCAGGATCTAATGCTTGCAATAGATGTGTTTGCATCATCCCGAAACCACCCCAACCCCGATCGGTGGAAACATTGTCTTCCATGAACTGGCGCCTGGTGCCCAAATGGTTGGTGACTGCTGTGCTAAGGGACATGATTCCATTTTAGAATTTACTTTTATAGCCTCTTCTGTAGAGAGTAGACATATTGTAAGTGTCTGTGGATAAATGAGTTAAAACTCAGCGTGAACTGGTCTGCAGCGAGCAAATGGGAGCTCTCTGTGATGACTCGGACACTCCATCACGGTTGAGCAACGCCCCCTCTTGAATATTGGCCATCGTTGCTCTACCGATGTGAGGAGGGCCAGTTACAGGGCAGAGAACGAGCAGCTGCTGGGCAGTGCGTCCGTCAGCTCTCACTGCGGAGGAGACTGTCCTGTAAGCAGGAAGGGTCCTCATTCTGAGCAGCAGTGCACATGTTCCCTTTTCTGTTGTGAACACACAAGCCACACAAACTAAAAACAAACACCCACCCAGTGCTCCTGCAAACCTCTCCTTGCTGCACACTGCCGGGAGTGTGTGCACACCCACACCACAGCCAAGCGACCGTGAAAGTCCCAATCTGTGAACTGTCCCAGTGTCCAGCAGTGCTGGAGTGGAAAAATAAACTGTGGTTTATTTAAACCTTTGAATGAAAAAAAAAAGTCAAAAAAAATAAATAAACATTTGAATGACTGCAACACACTGGACACAAGAACACAGGGGAGGGTTACAACACACTGCAGAGGGAAGGAAGCCGGTCGGGACGGAAGAGCAGATGCCGCGTGGTTCTTGGGGGCTAAGCAGGCGGCCCCGATCTCTGCTGCTGGGAGTCAGCCGACTGGGGATGGGGGGGGGGCTGCGTGCTGCCTGGCAGGGTGTGTGCAAAGGGGTTTCTAAGGCACAGCCGATATTTCTCAGTCTGGGCTCTGAGGGTTTTTAGTTAGATGATGCCATTGAGCAAAATCATTTCTTCCTTCATCACAATCACCATAAGCGTGACTATCTCTCTCCTTCAGCCCATGACCTTGACCAGAGGGAAAAGAAGAAAGAGAAAGATGGGAGTAGGGCATGGGAGTTGGGGGGAAGATGAGGTGACTCCAATAGATAAAAGCATCTCTTGGTACTCTGAGTCGCTCTAAAGTTTCTTTAAAGTGTAATAAAATGCTCTTCTATTTTATATCCGAAGTCTTTCCCCTGTTTCTATTTAAGCGCAAAATTTCCAAGATTAAATTGACTTTGATGCAAATGAGTGAATAATACGGATTATGAGAACTGGATATGAATTTAGGATCATTACACTATATATACCCCCCAAAGAAGCGCCTTTAACATAAAGTCATTATAATTGTAAATGTCCACTTAGAAAATGGTTTAAAGACCGTGATTCTTGAAGGGAAGGAACATGGTGCAGAGAGAATCCTAAGATTTTATTCTTTTAATTGGGGAACGTAACGAAGAAGCAGGACACGGAGGGTGTTGGTGAGCGGGACTGCCCAGATAGATGAGATGGTAGCCTTGGAACAGATGCACAAGGTTGAAAAATAATAATAAAGCACGTATGTAAGAATGGAATTAGAGTCAAAGAAACGCATTTCAGACCCTGAGCTTTAAAATACATAAGTCGTCTAAGCTCAGTGCCAGTCTGAGGCTCAGCGTCTGCCTGGTGGAGATATCATCACCCCGCAGGCAGTGGGAAGCCTTTTGCTTTCCCGGGGGCTTCTCCAGAGAGTTGGGGTGTAATTGCTCCGCACCACACACACCCCTTCTGCCTCCGAGCTGAAATCTTCCATAGCTCAGCCTGGGCTTTCTGCTCTTAAAATATTCAAACCTTATTCACTTTTGGTTCCTTCCTGAATGGAAAACTGAATTGAATAACTGAATTGAAGAATGACATTAAATAGAAATTTTTGTTACTTTTTTTGTTGTCATTTCCTAAAAGAAAACAATGAGAGACGCGTTCACGCCTGGGAGATAACTCATTTTAAAATCAGCTCCATGCTAGTTGGATTTGCAGGTTAACAAAACTGAAGAATATTTCTTTGATTGTTCAATAGATGAAAAATGACCCCATTATACTCAATCAGCAGAAAGGAGTCCCTCCTCTCTGCCACGAGAGTCAACTCAGCCCGAATTTGCTTTTGCTTCTCAGCACGTGGCTTTTGCTGTTTTCTCTGGATCTGTTTATGACACGGCAAGTCAGAATATGGCGTCTTCCTACAGCAAAAACGACCAATTTTCAAGGAACTTCTCTTTCTAATCTGTGTATATGATTTTACTACCTGAATTTCACAGCTTCTGGGTCAAAACAGATAGGAAGGATACCTGGAATAAAGACTAAACGTGTGTTTTAATAACATCTCCGTGTAATTATAAAACCCTGATATGCCAATATAAAGAATGTCAGTTGCCTGTTGAATCCAGTGATGTTTCTCAGGGGTGGGGGGGACATTGCTTTGCTACTGTGAGTACAGGACAGTCAGCACACAAGATTGCATATAAGTATTGTTATACTGCACACTTTGCAAAGGTTTCCTTTAAAAAATGTTTAAGTCACGAATTTTTCCATCATTTGCAAAAATAATAACTTCACGATTTCCAAAGTCCAATTGCAGTTTCTATTACTGGGGCACATCAACTCGAGCCATCAATGTAAATTCCAGAGCTCATTTCTCGGTAAGCCTATGGGCCAGAAAAGCTGCATTTTTATATTGACAATGGCCACCCTTGATCATTCAAAACCACTTCATAACGTTAGCTGATTCATTGCAGGCGGTGTGGTCTTCTGTATATCCTTCAATAGATGCCTGCATGCTACTCATCCATTCATACTGCCTGCTAAGTAAGTGGGGACAGAGGCGTTTTGGAGGAACTGGTGTACCGGGTAAATAAGGGGCTGTTCAGTGCACCAGGTGGTTTGAGAGCCCAAGAGAGCATTCCTATAGGCTGTTGCATTTACACCCCTTGGGACAGCTCCACAGTGCACATAAAATGTGTACTTCCACGCTCTTAGGGTTAACACTTAACATCTTGTAAGCTTTAAATGTCCTTCAGAAGGTTACTTTTTATAACAATGTAAATAATATTTGCAGCAAGACTTAGCTAATAAACAGATGATTCAGTAAAAGGAAAAAAAAACCCTATTTAAAAACTAGAATCGCTAATTATGTTGAATGGATAAGTTTTCCTTATATTATTGTCCCTTAAAATCCCGTTAATGGAATTAATAATTTTTTTAGAGATAGCAGTGTATGGTTATTTTTTTTTCCCTTCTACATCCCAAACACCTTTATTTTATTTTATACCTCTCTTTCGTTCTGAGACACAGTTGTTTCCATTAGGGAATTTACTGAGTCCTAGAAACATCCTCATTATGATAAAAAATGCATATTTTTGCTTCACTTCAGACGAAATTATATTAGAATTCCATATAAACTAGATACTTGGTTCTTGTTATGAGATGAATTATTCGGTAAGTAATAGGAAATAATCCCATATCAAAAGAAATTCGGGATAAAATTCCTACATCCCGAGTGTATGTGTTCACACTCAAACAACTGTCTTCTCTTTTTTGATTTAGAAAACATGGTAGAAAGAAAAAAATGGTAAGACAACGTGGATTTCAATTTTTGTTTCAGTGTTATAATCTCTGTACCTCTTTGGATTTCAGGGTTCTCATATGAAAAATGAGGATCTTCATTCTTTTATATAAATGCAAGATATCTAACGAGACAGCATATTGCCTGTAATCTGAATTACTCAAGGCACATGTGCTCTGAAACCCCAAGCTGTCCCCACGCCACGGCAGCTCCACAGAGAACGGTGTCATCTGAGCGAGTGGGATGGCAGGCGTGAGCCACTGGACTCCGTCCAGTCTGGGCCACTCACCCTTTCCCGCTCTCTCCAGCGTCTTCCCCCTTCATTGTGTTGATTGGTTTATTCTCTCAAGTCTCTCTCGATTGTGAAAATGAAATTAGAAGCAAACACTTCTTTTTTTTTTTTTTTTTAGACGGAGCCTCAAGCTATCCCCCTGGGTGGAGTGCCATGGCATCACAGCTCATAGCAACCTCCAACTCCTGGGCTCAAGCGAGTCTCCTGCCTCCGCCTCCCAAGTAGCTGGGACCACAGGCGCCCGCCACAACGCCCGGCCATTTTTTGGTTGCAGC
>CAUYQV010020674.1:0-42746 GCA_963574575.1 Galagoides demidoff | reverse complement strand
ATAGCAACCCCCAATTCCTGGGCTCAAGCGAGTCTCCTGCCTCCACCTCCCAAGTAGCTGGGACCACAGGCGCCCTCCACAACGCCCGGCCATTTTTTGGTTGCAGCCATCATTGTTGTTTGGCGGGCCCGGGCTGGGGATACGAACCCGCCACCTTAGGTGTACGTGGCTGGCGCCTTAGCCGATTGAGCCACAGGTGCCGAGCCTATAGGTAAATTTTGTTTCAAGGTTACGAGAATCGCACCTTTGCTGAAGTGGTCTTCCTCCTGGGCCAGGAGGCGCCATACGGCTAAGTGGTCCATGGTACGGGCCTGCAGGATGGTTGAGTGAGCCTCATGACTATCAGTTGTTTTATAGCCATGATATGTCTCTTAGAGAATAATATGTGGAGTTAACTAAAGTTTGGTAGAACTTGGAGAAGTGGGTTGCAGGAAGTTCAGGACGTCAGTCAGCAGGCTTTGGGGAAATGTCTCAGTTCTCTAGGTTTGGGGTGTACTCCAGCCCTTAAGAAGAAAACTGGGTGCTGACATAGTGAAGAAAGGGAATCATTTTCTTTCTTAGAGAGAATAAAATACATATAAAATATGTTTTGCTACAGGCAGAAGGCACCACACCTGGCTAATTTTTCTATTTTTAGTAGACATGGGGTCTTGCTCAGGCTTCTCTCAACCTCCTGACCTCCAGTGATCCTCCTGTTTCAGCCTCCCAGAGTGCTAAGATTACAGGCGTGAGCCACCACACCCAGTCCTCCCCAGTACTTTTTTAAGAGTACAAATTTTTAGGTTATATTATTCTCACTTCCAGGGTAAAATTCCATTTGTAAAAGAGCTCCTCACCCAGGGGGCATGTCATACACCCTCACAATGTGCACATTAAGTAAGACCCCACCTCATGCCCTCCCTCCTCTGCCAATCATTCTCCCCCATACCCCCTCCACCTCCATCTTCCTCTACCCCTGTAATAGACTATATTTGTATTTTATTGTTCTTACGAGTATGTAATTTTTTATATATTGATTTCATATTAGTATGGAGTACATCGGATATTTGTTTTTCCATTCTTATGATTCTTTACTAAGAAGAATGTATTTGAACTCCATTGAGGTAAATGTAAAAGATGTAAAGTCTCCATCTTTTTTAATGGCTGAATAGTATTCCATGGTATACATATACCACAGTTTGTTGACCCATTCATGGGTTGATGGGCACTTAAGTTGCCCCCTCAACTTGGTAATAAGGAATTGAGCCACAGTAAACATTCTGGTGCAGATGTCTTTGTGGTAAAATGATTTATGTTCTTCTGGGTAATGGGATTGCAGGATTAAGCGGGAAGTCACTTTTAGATCTTTGAGGATTCTCCATACTTCTCTTCAAAAAGACTATATTAGTTTGCAATCCCACCAGCAGTGTAGAAGTGCTTCCCTTCTCTCCACATCCATGCCAGCATCTGGTGTTTTGGGACTTTGTGATGTGGGTTAATCTTTCTGGGGTTAGGTGATATCTTAGAGTGGTTTTGATTTGCATTTCTCCAATGAGTAAAGATGATGAGTATTTTTTCATGTGTTTCTTGGCCATAATCTGTCATCCTTGGAGACATTTCTGTTCAAATCTCTTGCCCAAATAGAGAGAGGGTTGCTTGCACTTTTCTTATTGTCTAATTTGGGTTCTCTGTATATTCTAGTTATCAGCCGTTTGTCAGATTCATAACATGGAAAAATCTCCTCCCATTCCATTTACTCTGAATCTTCTCCTATTCTATTTACTCCGTTTGTGGTACTCCTAACTGCAAAAGTTTTTAGCTTAATCAAGTCCCAGTTATTTATTTTTGGTGTTGCTGCAATTGCTAGGGGTTTTACTCATAAAGATCTTCCCAGGCCAATATCTTCAGTGTTTTCCCCACACTCTCTTCTAGATTTTTTAATACTTTCATGTCTTAAATTTAAATCTTTTATCCAATGAGAATCAATTTTTGTCAATAGTGAGAGGTGCAGGTCCAGTTTTAGTCTTCTGCATGTGGATAACTGGTTCTCCCAGCACCATTTGTTAAATAAGGATTATTTTCCCCATTATATGTTTTTGTTAGTCTTATCAAAGATTAAATGATGATATGTGGCTGGGTTCATTCCTAGATTCTCTATCCTATTCCATAGATATATGTCTCTATTTTTGTGCCAGTACCATGCTGTTTTGATTATTATAGCCTTGTAGTATAACCTTAAATCTGGTAACGTGATGCCTCCAGAGTTGTTTTTGTTTCTAAGTAACATATTGACTATTTGGGTTTTTTCTGATTTCATATGACTCAAAGGTCTATTTTTTCAAGTTCTTTAAAGTATGACATTTGTACTTTGATGGGGATTGCAATAAATATATAAATTGCTTTGTGTAGTATGGACATTTTAACAGTGTTGATTCTTCCTGGCCATGAGCATGGTAAGTCTTTCCATTTGTTGACATCTTCTTCTATTTACTTTCTCAGAGTTTCATAATTTTCTTTATAGAGATATTTCACATCTTTTGGTAGCCATATTCCCAGATATTTCATCTTCTTTAGTGCTATTATAAAAGGAATAGAGTCTTTGATTTTATTCTTGGCTTGATAATTGTTGGCATATATGAAGGCAACTGATTTGTGGGTATTGATTTTGTATCCCAAGATGCTATATTCCTTGATTATTTCTAAGAGCTTTGTAGTTGGGTCTCTGGGGTTTCCTTATATAAGATTATGTCATCTGCAGAGAGGGAGAGTTTCACCTCCTCTATTCCCATTTGGATTCCTTTGATCTCCTTCTCTTGTCTGAATGCAATGGCTAGGATTTCCAACACTATGTTAAATAGCAGTGGAGACAGTGGGCATCCTTGTATGGTTCCAGATTTTAGTGGAAATGCTTTCTGTTTTACTCCATTCAATATGGTATTGACTGTGGGTTTGCTGTAGCTGGCCTCTGTCAGTTTAAGGAGTATTCCATCTAATCTGGTTTCCTTGAGTGTTTTTATCATGAAAGGATACTGGATATTGTCAAAATCCTTTTCTTCATCAATTGAAAGAATCATATGCTCTTTGCTTTTCATTCTATTTATATAGTGTATTATATTTATGGATTTGCATATGTTGAACCAACCTTGTATCTCTGGGATAAAACTCACTTGATCATGTTATATAACCTTTTTAATGTGTTGTTGTATGCTGTTTGCTAATATCTTGTTAAATATTTTTGCATTGATAGTCATTAATGATATCGGTCATTGTTTTCTTTTTTTGTTGGTTCCTTTCCTGATTTGAGGATCAGGTGATATTTGCTTCATAGAACAGGTTGGGAGGATTCCTTCCTTCTCTATATTTTGGAAAATTTTATTCATTATAAGAACTAGTTTTTCTTTGAATGTTAGATAGAATTCTAGTGTGAAAACATCTGGTCCAGGGCTTTTCTTTTTTGAGAGATTTGGTAAAATTGATGTTATTTCACTACTTGATATTGGCCTATTCAGGATTTCTAAGTCTTTCTGGCTGAGTTTTAGAAGGTATTTTCTTACAGATTTTGGTTCATGTCATTTACATTTTCATATTTCTGGGAGTAATGGTTTTTTGTAGTAATTGTTAAGAATCTCTTATATTTCTGTGGCATCTATTATTATTTCCCCTTTATCATTTCTTATTGTAGTTATTAGAGGTCTTATTTTTCTGTTTCTGGTTAGTCTAGCCAAAGGTTTATCAATTTTATTTATCTTTTCAAAGAACCAAACTTTCTGCTTAGCTGATCTTTTGAATAATTCTTTTGTTTTCAATTTCATTTAATTCTGCCTAATTTTTTTATGTCTTTTCCTCATTATGTCTATATCCTTGGTGACGTTGTCTTTGAATTCATTAATTTCTTGAGACAACATCTAAACTGTTCTTGGGTTTTATGTTTCCATCTTTTCCTCTATTCCAATTATTTTATTTGATATCCATATTCTGAATTCTATATCTGATGTTTCAGTAATTTCTCTGTGGATGGCATTCTCTGTTGTATTTTCTTTGACGTCCCCAGGAGGCGTTGATCTGCTCTGACTTGCAGAGTGTACAAATCCAAAGTTTAGTCCACAGGGGCTTAAACACCAGGCTCTGCCCACCCAGTGGAGCTCAGAGGTTGTCCTGGAGGGCAGAAAACATTTGCCTGAGAATTCTTAGGGAGCTGGAGACCTTAATTAATGTTTGTTAATTAATATTTGTCTTTTGTGCCAGGCAGGATGGGGCCTGGGCTCAGTGGTGGGACCTCGATAATGAAGGAAGACTGGGACTTAGTGACTTCTCTCTGATGGGATAAGGTGAGCAGACTTTTGGACCCTGTTCCCTGGCAGGCTGGTTGCCCACTGTGTAGCTCCTGTTTGGGGGAGGGGTCTCCTTCCTCTTGAAACTGATCTCATACCTGTTGTTTTTCTTCCATTTTCTTGTTTCTGCCTCTTGATTCAGCCTGGAGGATATGTGCCTCACACAGTCCTGTCAGTATGCAGCTTCTTACATTTGGCTTCCATCCACTTCAGTCCAGTATCTCTTCCTTTGGGACATGAGCCCCTGGCAAAAGCTGCTTCTCATTGGCCATCTTTCCACTGTCCCCTGACTATTTTTAAAGTAAACATTGCATACCTAGTGCATGCAAGGGCCCGAGCTAATGGGCCAGATTATTCAAAAATGGGCATCATCGCTACACTTAAGTAGTTTCTAATCTGCTGGAAGAATGAAAAATGTATGCAGATAAGCTAACGTCAGATCCAAGGATTTAGAACTTGAAAATTTAACTGTTAGAGAGATGGAGAGGAACATAGATCCTATAGTAAGATAGGTGAATAAGAATGTGAATTCTGTGGTTATAGGCTACCTCAGTTCAAACCGTCTCTGCCACTTACTGTGGCTTAATTATTCCCTTTCTGCCTGCCTCATTCTCTTCATAAATAAAATGAAGCAAATACTACTACCTACTTCATAAGTTTTTTGCAAAGATTAACTGAAGATTAATTTAAAATTGTTCTTGGGCCGTAGTAAGTTCCAACAAACACTAAGAATTCTCTTTTACCTAAACTGGCCTTCTTATCATATAAATGGGAGTCCTCAGGCTCAAGGAATTTAAATGATTTCTTTAAATATTTCCTCTAGTGAAGGTGACAGGGAGCCAGGATATTAAATAGCTAACTTCTAGTCCTGTGTTCCTGTTTTGAACAAATCTTGTTCTTCAGACAATGGAATATTCGGAGAATGTTATACAGCACATGTAACACAAAATTTCCCATTTGGCTAATTCTCCACAGCTAAAAGAAAATAAGTTTTTGTCTACAGTAATCCCAACTAAATGAGTAATGCCAGAAAAAATTCACTATCTTGGAAGTAAATGACTCTAAAGAGATTAAAGAGTTCCATTAAACATAGCAACGGCATGCCTGATGGTACAAGCTCAGAAATCTACTGGGAGGAGAAGCAAAAAAGGACTCTGGATATTCTAAGCAGGTAGCACACATGGTAGTAAACAGAAGAGAAATGAAGTCCATTAAGTCGGTCTGTTCTGATTTTAAATAAGTGTTTTTATTTATATACGTGTTTATGCACTTTTAATAGTGGTTGCCCTGAAAGAAACCACTGCCTATTAAACAACTATTTAATAATAACTATTTATTCTTTCCACACGAAGACAGGAGAAACCAGACCCCATAATTAACAGTTTAATGTGCTGAAATGAATGGCCTCTTGGATGGCACACAAAGCCGAAGGGAGGAGTTTTGAATACTAATTCTCCTGCTTCCAGTTTTTCTCAAAGGAAAAGAGGAGACCATAGATTTTCCCTGTTGTGCCTCCACAAAGGAGAATTATGGCCTCAATTCTCTTTAGTCATTTAATAGTGATAAACACTGTTCTGTGCCCTGATGTTAGAGTAGTAAGCCAGACAGACATATGTCTGGACTCACGGAGGTTTACCTTCTAACAGAGAGAGACGCAAGCAAATAAGGAAATGGATGAGATGAGACGGGTACCGTGCCAAGAGGGCGATGGGATTGCCAAGGTGAGAGGCACAGGAACGGAGGTGCTAATTACATAGGATGCATAATTGGAGGTGATTGAGATAGGAATAGTCAGAAAGAACAATCCACATAAAAAAAAAAATATCTAAGATTAAGTTATTCTAAGCCTCAAAAATGAATGAGAGGACACATGGCTGGCCTCCCCTAGAGAATCTGGTGTTAGAGGTATTATATTGAGTAGGGGGTGAGAACAGGAAAAACACTGGTTTTTCCTATCTTTACACCTGCATCTGTAAAACTAAAAAATGTTAAAAATACTCACCCTAACTACGGTTAGTGCCATGTAGCAGGTTTTATTCCACTCCGGTTTTTATTAAATGTAGGTTATGATTGACCAAACTATCATGATTCATGAGTCAATGATTATTAGACTGAGATCTCTCAGACCATAGTGGGAAAGGGTGGATTTTATTCTCTTCCTACTGGAAAACCATGGGGAGACCACTTAGATGTTTTAAGTAGTCTTTTTTAAAAGGGAGCTCTGCCTGTTGGTCAGGAGAAAGAAGATGCTGTTTGAGGCAAAAGTGGAAACAGGGTAGGCAGGGTAAGACGTTATTGGATTTACTGATGAACTGGACATAGTAAAGATTGATCTGTGAGTCCTGGGTTTGGGTCCAAGCAACTGAGTGTATATTGGCATCCTTCATGGTTAGGTGGTCTGTACAGAAGTAGCAGGTGAGGGAAGGGGGTTGAAAGTTCTCTTTTGAACATGATGCACATTTGAATTACCTGTAGATAATGGAAGTGGTGCTGTAAAGTAGGTAGTCAGATTCATATCAAGTGCTTAAAGGGGAGATTGAGGTCAGAGTTATTAATTGGGAATGCGATGGAAGTGGATACTGTCACGGAAGGGGACAGGGCAGATGGAGGGGAAAGAGACATGAGGATGAAAGCCTGGGAGACTGCAGCATGTCAAGTCTGCTTGAGAAGGGAGTCACCAGGGCTCTGGCTGCCTTCTGAGCTATCGTCTTTGCATTTTAGTCAAACTTGTCCTTTGGTGTAGCAACCTTTAACTATTCTCTTGTACACTGGTCCCCCCCTTTTGCTGAACTATCATAGTTTTGTATTTAAGTGGTTTTTGTTTTTATTGTTCTGGGATTTTTTTTTTTTTTTTGAGACAGAGTCTCACTATGCTGACCTCAGTAGAATGGCGTCACAGCTCACAGCAATCTCAAACTCTTGGCTTAAACAATTCTCTTGCCTCAGCCTCCCAAGTAGCTGGGACTACAGGCACATGCCATGATGCCTGGCTATTTTTTGTTATAGTTGTCATTGTTTTTTAGCTGGCCCAGGCTGGATTCAAACCCACCAGCCTCGGCTCAGCGCCTGTGGCTCAATCCGCTAAGGCGCCAGCTGCATACACCTAAGGTGGTGGGTTCGAATCCCTAGCCTGGGCCCGCCAAACAACAATGACGGCTGCAACCAAAAAATGACCGGGCATTGTGGCGGGCGCCTGTGGTCCCAGCTACTTGGTAGGTGGAGGCAGGAGACTCGCTTGAGCCCAGGAATTGGAGATTGCTATGAGCTGTGATGCCATGGCACTCTACCCATTGTAGCTTGAGGCTCCATCTCAAAAATAAATAAATAAATAAATAAATAAATAAATAAAAATAAAAACAAACCCACCAGCCTCAGTGTATTTGGCCGGCGCCATAACTACTGTGGTATGGGCACCAAGCCTGTTCTGGGATTGTTTTTGAATCCTCAATCCTATACATTTTCTTCCTAATTTCATATAAGTCTACTGACATGAAAGACTCTATTCTGCCTCTTTTATTTCCGTCATTAATCCATTAATGCATGCACATTTATTAAGTGTGACATTTGAGCATAGAGGAATAGCTGCCCAGGATATATTTTTGCATCAAAAATGTCATGATGATCATAGTAAGCATCTTATTGCTCAGTAAGAACCCCCCAAAGTAGGATTATTTAAATATATTTACCATCCAGAATTAATAGATGGCCAAAGGGTATAACACAGTAACATCGAAATGTACTATAGTCTTTGTTGACAAATAGTAATGAAAATTTTGTTTCCACATTGCCAAAATCAACTTAATAACTTTCCTACACCCTAGGAGATACCTCGGGGAAAATTCCAACTTTTCTGGGGTCAATATTTGTAATATTTACTAAAACAAATTAAACATAGACCCGGAAGGCTGCAGGGGCACATCTTATCCTGCAAGAGCCACCTTGCCCCATACTGTGGGTGTCTGTCCAGAATAACCTCACCATAGACATTGGAGATTATGTTTGAGATTTTGTTTTGTGTGGCCAAGAAATGAAGGGCAAAATCTAAGAACAAGAAGGACTGGACAGGCTTTTTTAAACTGGAGAGTTTACTTGGCCCCAAGCTTTATTGAATTCGGATGAACCATTTCACTGTAGCATCAATCTTCATTTTATTCCTGAAAGTCTAAATATGTATCAAGAGGTATTTCGGGCATGATTGCTTTATGATAAGGTATTCCTACTCCTAATTCATATTCCTTTAGGAAAAAGCTGTATACATTTTTGAAGCATCTGGAATGTAGTCAAATGTATGTGGGTGTCTTACAAATCAAGGAGAGGGTGGTGAGAATTAGGGTGAAGAAATTATCTTGTTCTGGCAGACAGGTGACACAATTAGGCTACGTTTAAGCTCAACTATACAGCTGCTTTTGACTCATTTTCAGAAATCAGTGTTCGTCAAAAAATAAGAAAGAAAGAAAGCTTCCACACTGTGCGGAGAAATTCAAGCTTTTAGGATCATTTTTTCTTCATAAAATTGCTTTGCATCAGGGAATAGATATTAGCTTAATACTTGGGGGGGATTGTTAAGAATTAGATCAAGCTTATTAGAGGATCCTTAAGGCTAAATCAACTCAGCAAATTTTGAAATAAAGTAGATAGTTTTTCAACCTTGGCATGGAACATCAGAGGGGGGAAATGATTTTACTGTTTATCTAAACAGAGAAGGTCAAGCCAAGGCATGGAACATTCTAGAATGTGTAAGGCAAAGGCTTCAGAGTAGAGTGCTGTCCCTTTCCACACTGCTGGGCATTGACGGTGCTGTTATCCTTGACTGGAAACTTCTTCCTTCATTTCTTCATATTGCTAATTTGTATTCATCTTTAAAATCCAGTTTAAGTATTTTTCACTTAAAAAAGACACCACCCGGTGTCTTTTCCCCTCCTTAACAAGGCTACTGTGGGTCAAGCACTCTACTTGTGGGCTTCAGTTAACGCACCTCTATCCTAACACTTCACATGTTGCATTGACATTTTTGTATTTCCATTTTCCCAAAGAAACTGTTAGATCTTCAAGGCCAGGGACATTTTATTATTCATATTTATATACCTAGCATCTAATACAGGGTCTCATACCTATTAGGCTCTTGGGAAATGTTCAACTTAGACCAGCTGTGGTTATGCCCACTGTATACAGGATGTTTATGTAAAGTGTTTCCCTCCCCGAGGAAGTTTAAGAAGGCTTCCCAGTGGTGAAGGGCTCGGCACAGGACTCTAGAGGTGGAATTTGAGGACTGATTTCCCCATTTAATGTGTGTGTAGTCACAGACAAGCTATTTAAACTCTCCATTCTTCAGTTTTCTTATCTGTGAAATGAGCTAATAATAAGGAAATATAAGAAGTGAATAAAACAAGACATGGTAAATGTCTGACACAGAGAAGCACTCGATACGTGTTATCCGTCAACAATACATGTTATTCAACAAGCCAAGGTGTGCACCTTGGTTCTCTGATTTTGTGTGTTTGTTTGTGTGTGTGTGTGTCTGAGAGAGAGAAAGAGAGATAAACTATTGGTTCTTAGAGTTTTTATTGCACTCAGAAAATCTATTTAGCGTTCATCTTTTAAGTTTTCTCTCCCCGTGCAAGTTATTCAAACAGTGTGAAGTAGTTGTGTAATTAAGCAAGAAAGGGAGAGGGACGGGAAGAGAGGACAGAAAGAAAGAGAATGAGAGAAGAAGAAGAGAGAAAGAGGGAGACAGAGGAAGGAGAGAGAGATTATTTGACCAAGCAAAGGGCAAAGATGAGGACCTGGGGTCTTTGCTTCACTACTATCTAGTTAACTTCTTTGATCTTCCTCTTTCTTTAGGGTTCCTTTCCGTGAGTTACAGAGTGTAATTCATTCCACTGCTACCCATGAAGCATCTGAGTGCCCACCAGCAAACTGCAGGTGACTGCAGCCTATAGTGACAGAATAACGCCCCCCTCAACATCTATTTCTTAATCTTCAGAACCTGTGAATGTGTTAGGTGTAGGGATAAGCACCCCATGCTCAGACGTGGCAGTTCGCTCGCTTCATGTGCTCCTCTAGGAGAATGGCTCTGGGAAAGATTTCTTTGAAGATCAAGCTTCTGCACCTGCCTATAGATATGCAGAAATACGCAGAAAGACTCTCACAAAGAGATCTGGAGAGCGAGATGGGGTCGCAGCTGGAAGCTCGAACACATGTCCTGGAGCATTGGGTTCTTTGATGCTCTTCTTCCTTCATTAACATTATAATCTCTAGTTTCGGTTTGGGCCAGCGAGAACAGACAAGCAGTCTCCTTTATGTTTTTACTCAAAAAAAAAATCAATTGTATATGTGTTCCTCAGCCTTCACACTGAATTGTAATCTTAATAGTAGCTTCCTAATTTTACTTCACTTCTTTGTGTCTGTGTTAAATTCTTACAGAATGTTTGAAAGTATGTAAGATAATCAGTAAAGTCAGGCCTGGTTTGACCTGAGTGAGTCTCGACCTCCCTTCAAATCAGTCATCCCTTCTGCAGTTCCTTTTCCTTGCGTCTCCTATCGGAGGCTCCGAGAACAATTTCAGTTAGGTCACATGGCAGGGGAGAATTAGGATTTCAGACGAGCGGGTGACTTCACTTCTTTGAACATCTCTTTGCTCATCTTGACTGCCTCTCTGCTCTTTCTCAGATCGGCAGCTGCTGCCCCTGGGGGGATCCTCCCATGGAGGGGCCTGCAGACCCCCATTTTCAGTACAGAGTACAAGGAGAGAATCTCATAACCTAGACTTTTACAGTTAACCCTTGAACAATTTGAGGGTCAGAGGGTTAAGGTGAGTTGTGTCCTCCAAAAGGACATGTTAAAGGTCTACGTGACAACACTTGTGAATATGGCCTTATTTGGAAATGAGTCTTTGAAGAGGTAGACAAGTTAAGATGGGGTCACTGGGGTGGGGCATGATCAGGTGTAAGGAGTGTGCGTACATAAAAAGGAGAAGGGACAAAGACTCAGACACGAGAGAGCGCCACGTGCCAACAGGGACTGACGCATCACAGCCACAGGCTGAAGACCATCCAGAGTTGCCAGCAAAACTCCGGAGGCTGGAAAGGGCGAGAAGACCCCTTTACAGATTTCACAGGGAGTCTGGCCCTATTTGACACATTGATTTCAGATTTCCAGCCTCCAGAACCAAGAGACAATGAATTTCTCTTGTTTTGAAACACTGAACTTGTGGCCCTTTGCTGTGGCAGCTGTAGGAAGCAGCCACCATACAGCAGGATAGGAAGAAAAGACAGCAAATCAGGAGCCTTTCCCCACACTGTCCTCACAAGGCACGGGCCATGGCCTCAGAGGGAAAGGAGCAAGACCTGCCTTAGACTTCTTGCCAAGGACACTAGTTTGGGGGCCTGACACGTCCACACACAAAACTTTCCCCCCTCCTCTTCCTACACCTTCCTCCCAAGACAGAGACACAAAGGATCGAGCCAACCCATCCCCCGGAAGTTCAAGCCAAATCCCCTAACCTGACAGGCAGCCTATGTAATGTGCCCACCCCTGAGAGCCCCATATGAAAAGGGGTCTCTAACTGCCCCCCGACCCATGCAGACACCATCTATGCACTGCCCAGGTGGCTCGCCCTCCCCGTTCAATAAACCTGGCCTGCAATCTCCTCTGCAGCCTCATCCTAGGTGCTGTCATTTACACCTTTCAACACTGAAGCCTAGGTAGAGTGTAGTGACTAGAATTCAGGTGTCTGGACCCACAGCAGCTGTATACTCTCTCCCCAGGGGCACGCAGCATCTCTGCTTAATAAACATTGTTAAATAATCCTAAGAGGCCTGGCATGGGGGCTCACGCCTATAATCCTACCACTCTGGAGGCCAAGGCAGGAGGATTGCCCTGTGCTCAGAGGTTTGAGACCAGCCTGAGCCAGGGTGAGACACCCGTCTCTACCAAGAAAAAAGTGGGGCATTGTGGCTGGAACCTGTAGTCCTAGCTAGTTGGGAGGCTGAGGCAAGAAAATCACTTAAACTAGTGATTCTCAACCTTCTTAATGCCGTGGCCCTTTAATACAGTTCCTATGGGTCACAACCCACAGGTTGAGAACTGCTGACTTAAGCCCAAGAGTTGAGGTTGCTGTGAGTTGTAACGCCACAGCCTTCTACCAAGGGCCACAAAGTGAGACTCTTTTTCAATTAAAAAAAAAATTAAAAAATTAAAAATTAATTAATTAATAAGTAATCCTAAGAGACAAGTAAGGCGTTGTGCAGGTGCAGAGATTTGATGAGCATTTTTTGATGAGAACATGATTGTATATTCAGGTAAACATCATCATTACTATTCTCAAATTTTGAAGGGCCAAGACTGGGGGTGTAAGTAGTTCAAAAAAGATGTGGAATCCTTCCCTCTTTCCACGTCCATGACACCACTAGGTATTTACCCCAAAGGGGAAAAAAGAACATTTTTATCAAAAAGACACGTGCACTTGAATGGTCATAGCAGCACAATTTGCAGTCACAAGGATGTGGCGCCACCCCAAGTGCCCGTCAGTACGTGAATGGATCAGTACGATGCGCTGTGTGTGTACCATGGAGTACTACTCAGCCTCATAAAAAAGGAGGATCTAGGAGCTGTTGTAACACCCTGGGTGGAGCTAGAGAGTATTCTTCTAAGGGAAGTGTCACGAGAATGGAAAAACAAAGCACCACAGGCACTTCATACTAACTTGGAACTAGTCCATCAATACTTACACGCACATATGAAAACTCAGGGGGCAGTGAGCAGGTGGGAGGGGAGGCGGAGTGGCTGAATATACACCTCACGGTACAATGCACGCATTCTCGGTCAAGGGCACACTTACAGCTTTGATTTAAAATGTGCAAAAACAGCCTCAAAGCCCATAGCACAGTGACAGCCACGTACAGCGAAGTTGGCCGGTTCGAACCCAGCCTGGGCCAGCTAAACAACCATGACAACTGCATCAAAAACTAGCCAGGCATTGTGGCGGGTCCCTTTAGTCCCAACTACTTGGGAAGCTGAGATAAGAGAATCACTTGAGACCAAGACTTTGAGGTTGCTGTGAGCTGAGATGCTACGGCACTCCACCGAGGGCAATATAGTGAAACTGTCTCAAAAAAGAAAAAAAAAGTACAAAAATAAACTGTATCACCAAAACGTGTACCCCAGTAATTAAAAAAAAAGTGGAATACCCCACTTGGAGTTCCTTCTCTGCACTAAAGACAAATAGTTCTTCAAGGCTTCGTTTGAATGACACCAAAAAATTGACCACTTTCCTCCTTTGGCCAAAGGAAATAGATAGATTTTTTAGGATTTTTTTAGGCTTTACCACAAATGTCAGTGGAAAACAAAATGGTTGGGGATAATGTGAAAAACCCTAAATTCATAAACCACGAAGGATCTCACAAGAAGTTTGAGGGAGTCCCATCTCAACTAGAGGAGGGAGTCAAAATCTTAAAGTACCTTCCATGGACCAGGCACATCCTGAGTTTTGTGGAGCTGTTCCCTTTTTTTTAGGCAGATTCAGAGTAATGATACAAGACAGCATCTCCTGACCTTTTTCTTCCCTGACAACCTTTCTCTTGAAATGCTTTAAAGAGAGTAGAAATCACAAGGAACCCTCCTGTTCCGGTTTTGAGGACATTTTCCAAACAATGTACAGGAAAATCAGAATGCATTTCAGGGATAATCCATCCTTTCCGTTTTGAGGCAAAAAGCAGGTTTGCATCGAATAATTCTCATCATTCAAAGATACCTAGACATAAAATGTCTTGTCCTTATTAAATTTGTGCAAAATCTAGCCAAAGAATGGAAGAAGGAGCTTAGCACACTACCTAGTGATTGAAGAACACACTTTCTGTAAGAAGAATGTATGAGAGGAAATTTCTAGACAAGTGTTTTACAACATGAAGGAATTTAATAAAATTTAAGGTGTATCATCTCATGCTCAGAATGAAAAGATTGAAGATGAGATGATAATGCTGGTGAATTAGATGTAAAAGGAGCTTAGCCACGTTAAAGAGAGTCAGTGAAGAGAAAGTAATTGCCATCACAGAAATTAAAACGCTTTAAAAACTCAAAGAACCAGCACTCTGGAGCCCAGTCAGTGATAGGGAGAGTGAGAAAATCAGCCAGAGTTTAGGACGAAAAAAAAAAAAAGGAGAAGTTAAAGCAATTAACTGTCAAAATTACTACTTAGAGCAATTATTCTGTGCCAGGAAATGCTACAAATGCTTCATTTCTGTAAACATGTAATAAGAGAGACAATTTTAAATGCAGAGGCAAGAAATGAACATCAAGCTTATAGATCATTGCTATGCCCGAAGATAATAGCAGAACAATAATGACAACAAACCCAAACCATTATGTAGACATGAATTCCAACCCAAGTCTGTGGATCACCGTGAGTCAAGATGTTGGGTCAAGGCATGTCTATTACGAAGAAACTAACACCAAGGCGATTGTGGTGGGTTAGTGTAATGCAGAGATCTGCAAATATTTCTACAAGAAAATGCACAGAAGAATATATACCCCGTCTCTTAGTATCAGGTGCATTGGTTCCATGACCTCTGTGGATCCCAAAATCCATAGGCACTCAAGTCTTGTACGTAAAACGGCATATTTTCATGTGTCCTACACACATCCTCCCATATACTTTAACTCATCTCTAGGTTACTTGTAATACTTCCCAAAACATAAATGGCTACATAAATTAAATACAGGATGTCTTATTTTGAATCAAAACCTTATTATATTTCAAACCAGAAGCAGTACAGTTAAAGTCTATCCCTAAACTGTAGGTACAGTTTTGCCGTCTTAAGGACAGCTTGTGTAAGCCAGCTGCAAAGAAGCCCGGAGAGCGAGTGGTGATGAAATAGCGAAAGGCATTTTCCACAGCTTGTTGAGAATTGAGTATTTTTCCTTGTAAGAAAGGATCCCAAGCTGGGAAGAAGTGGTGGGCGGTTGGTGCAAGGTCTGGTGAATATGGTGGACAGAGAGTTTCCCAGCCCAGCTTCTGTAGTTTGAGCAGTGTTGTCTGTGCAGCCCTGTCTGGCAAGATGATTGGCCTGTGGCTGTTGACCAGTCTCAGGTGTTTAATCTCACACATCCTCGTCATTTCATCTAACTGGTTGCTGTAGACCTCCGCTGTAATCAGTTGACTAGGCTTCATGAAGCTGTAGTGGATAATACCAGTGCTGGACCACCCAACAGAGACCATTAATTTTTATGATGAATACTTGATTTGGGGCCATATTCTGGCACTTCATCTTCATCAACCATTGTCATTGTAAGAAAGTATCCAGTTTTCATCATACATAAATAACAAGGTATAGAAATTGTTCACATTGTAGAAGTGTCCTGACAGCAAAGGAAGACAGACTTTAAGACAATTTCTCTTTTTGACACTTGTTTAATTCCTGGCAAACCCATCTGTCCAGCTTCTTTACCTTGCCAATTTGTTTCAAATGGTTCAATATTGTTGGAATAGTAACATGAAACCTTGCTGCTAATTCCTGCGTAGGCTGAAATGGATTTGTTTTCACTCCAATTTTCAGCTCATCTTGGTCTCAGGTCGCCCATGTGGCTCATTTTCAAGATTAAAATCACCAGATTGGAACTTCTCAAACCATCAGGGTACTGTGTGTTGATCAGGCACATCCTTCCCAAACGCTGTGTTGATATTTCAGTCTGCACTGCATGGGTTCCACAACAGGACTCATATTTGAAAGTAGCATGAATTTTTGACTTATCCACGGTTTCGCAAAAATTGCTATAAAAATGATTTGATACCCAGAAGCCAAAATGTGCATTTGCAGGAATGAGAATGTATCTGCACAATAAAAAGAAAACAAGAAGTATCAAGGGTGGTGCCTGTGGCCCAAGGAGTAGGGTGCTGACCCGCCCCATATACCAGAGGTGGTGGGGTCAAACCAACCCTAGCCAAAAATTGGAGGGAAAAAAAAAAACAAAACCCAAACCAAGTATCAAAGTAAAATGTTACAGATACAACTGTCAAACTTTGTACTTAAGGAAATCAGACATTTCATATGTAGTAACCTAAATAGTTGCTATGCTGCATTATTTTTACTTTTTAAATTATTGTATTATTATTTTGTTGTTTTCTTTTAATATTGTTTATCTGCAATTCAATGAAACCCATGGATACAGGAGGCCCAGCGTATTATAAAAGAGAACACTAGCCCGGATTCAGACATTTCCCTCAGCAGTACCAAGTCCCCAAATGACAATGAAGCAATGTCTACAAAATTGGACGCAAACTAGTGTAACTGGGCTATTATATAATCAGTTAAATTGTTGTACACAGAAAATAAAAAATACATAAGTAAATATTGAAAGATTCAGAACATTTCAAATACTCAGGAAATCTATTAGGTATAACCTAATGAACTGAAAATTGATAATAATTTTGAAAATCATTCGTCAGGTTAATTAATGAATGCTCATTAAGGCCAGTAATGAGCTTTAAAATCATTTGAGCAGATAATTGCTCACCATATCTACTGAAGATATTGGATACACAAAATAAAGCAAATGTTATGTTACATAATACAAAGTAATAACGATTTTGCTAAGATAGAGCAGACATAATCTTGAAGTTTGCTACATTTAAACAGAGATGGGAAGAAGTAAACTACTCATCTTTCATGCGTTTTTCATTCAGTATACATTATTTTATGTCTAAACATAATGTATTAAGAACTTTGTTTAAAAAATGGTATTCAGGGCGGCGCCTGTTGCTCAAAGGAGTAGGGCACCTGCCCCGTATGCCGGAGGTGACAGGTTCAAACCCAGCCCTGGCCAAAAACAAAAACAAAAACAATGGTATTCAAAGTCATAAAAGAGCAAAGAGATATCTTCATCTCATAAAAAGGAAAGAAGTAAAAACCATACAGCAAGAACAGAAATCAAAGTAATTAGAGGAAGCCTAGACCCAGGTACGCCTAGAAAGAGTTATCTAGGGCAACGCCCACCTACGTGTCAATGGAAGCTTTCTTCTGTGTAGTGACGTGTAGGGGATTTTGGCTTCATTATAATCTTTTTTGTGTTACTTGAATGTTGTATAGCAAGCTTGTAAACAAGCTGTATACACTGATTGTAGTTAAGAGATGCTATATACATACTTACGGCCTCCCCCCAGATACATGTGACAGGATTTGTTTGGAAGAAACAGCAGCCACCATCATTTTTTTTTTGCCTAAGAGTTTCTGTCTTTACATAATAAGGAAGATTCAGATCTACCTAGTTGATTTGGGAATGCAGGTGTTCCACTGCGATGTCTTGGTTACTGTGGCCGGTCAAGGATGTTTTGTCTTCTTGCTCAGTTACTAAGTCATCCCACAGACATTTACAGACAGCCCACTCTGTTCTTGGTACTGCTTTCGAGTACATGATGGGTTATAGGAATACAAAAATAAATAAGATATGCTACCATCCACAAGAAGTTCAAAGTCTAGCAGGACAGTTAGTTCACAAGGGTATTCTCTCTCTTTCACCCAACAGAGTGCCAAGTTAGTTCATGGCCAGGGTCCTGGGACTCAGAGCCACAAGGTTCAAGTTATGTACTATGATTAATAGTTCATAATATATCCTGAGTACATAACATGAGCCTTAAGTCCCTCCTAGCCCTTCTTAGGTAAGAAAATTTGTAAATGTGACCTAAGTCTGGTCTGGAATTTAATGCCTGGTGGCTTCATTTCTGCAAATGACACCTACATGAGAAGATTGGGGAAGGTGGAAATTTGGGTATCATGGGACTGGGAGTGCCTTTTTCAATAGATCAGGCAGGGGTCCTCAAACTTTTTATACAGGGAGCCAGTTCACTGTCCCGCAGACTATTGGCGGGCCAGACTGCAGGCCCCCGGGACCAGTCGACTGCTAAGCAGGACAGGCAGCAGCGGCAGAAAACACCCAGCGGGCCGGATAAATGTCCTAAGTAGCCGCATGTGGCCCATGGGTCGTAGTTTGAGAATGCCTGAGATAAGGAAACCCTGGCTTCAGGAAATATCAGCATTTAGGGCTTAGCCTCATAGTAGAAAACAGGGCCACAACCTTTCTATGGGATATGTACATAGTACTATGTCAGATACCTTCAAGAGAGATTGATTGTACACCTGCCCAGGGACGTAAATCCAGAAAAGCTTTTGCAAGTATTATTTTCAACCCTCAGCTTATCGAGAAAATAATGTAAGAAATGAACCGATGAGAAAGAAAACAAATAAGCCGCTTGTCAATATTTCAAAAGTATTTTTATTTCTGAAATATATTTCTCAATTCACTTTCAAAATGTAATAACCAGGATAAATAGATACCTTTATGATCATATTATATGTTATGAGTCTCACAATTTAAACTTTGAATTCGTGAATCCTAGCCCAACCTTCTATCTGCTTTTGCCTCTGAACTACATGTTTAATTGAATTCTGCTCACACAGACACACTCTTCCTGGATAATATGGTAACTTTACTTAAAAGAGAGTAGCAGGTGCGTGTTCAGATGGCAGCGTAATCTATTCTGTTGGTTAAACAGAGCAAAGAAGATTTATAGCAGCCAAGGCAAGAAGGGTTCTGAGAATAGGAAATGTTTTGTTTTCTTTTTATAAAGTAAAAATGTGAGTTTTTTACATATTTACATATGTAAATGTTTACATATTTTTTCATAATCATCTACACATGCTCTTTAGAGAACCTTGGAAAGCACGTCAGGCAGTAGAAAAAGCTTCTCCTTAAACACCCTGTGCCTATATACGTGTCAAATGCCTTTAGAGGTACGTTTTCCAAAATCAATCACACTCTTTGGAAAAGAACTTAATCTAGTGGCCTGGGCATAAAAATGATGTCTTTTTATTTTTCTCATGGCTCTGTCTCATCAAGATCTAGTTAGAAGTTTTCTTTCTCTTTTTTTTTTCTCTCAGCAATTCTTTTTCTTTCTTTTTTTTTTATTAAATCATATCCGTGTCCATACATTCTATCATGGGATACAGTGTGTTGTTTCCATATACAATTTGAAGTACTTTCATCCAATTGGCCAACATAGCCATCATGTCTTTCTCGTAATTGTTGTGTTAAGACGTTTATATTCGACATTTAGAGAGATTCACATGTTCAAGAATGGACTTTATTCAAACACTAAAAAGCCCAGCGCTATCTAAAGGAGATATGGTCACATTGGTTTTTTTGTTGTTGTTGTTTTGGCATTTATTTATTTATTTATTTATTTATTTATTTTTGTTCCAAATTACTGCCACGATGCACATCTTTAGGTTACAATGTTTTCATTTCTAAGGTAAAGGTCAAGTTGTAGTTGAGCCCTTCCCCCAGGGGCGGGGCTGAACACCCTCACATTGTGCATATTGGGTGAGATCCTGCCAATTGCTCTCCCTCCCCTCTTTCCCTTCTAGATTATATTTGTGTTTTTTCTTTCATATGGGTATGCAGTTGTTTGTATATTGGTTTCATATCAGTATTGAATATATTTGGTACAATTTTTTTCCATTCTTGAGATACTTTACTAAGAAGAATGTGTTTCAACTCCATTCAGGTCAACAAAAGATGTAAAGTCTCCATCTTTTCTTACAGCTGAATAGTACCCCATGGTATACATATGTCATAGTTTGTTAATCCATTCATGGGCTGATGGGCACTTGGGTTGATTCCATGTCTTGGCAACTGTGAATTGAGGTGCAATAAACATTCTGGTGCCAATGTCCTTGTGGGATAATGGGATTGCATGATGAAATGAAAGGTCAACTTTTAGTTCTTTGAAAATTCCCTATATTTCTTTCTAGAGAGGTCACCTTGGGTTTTCATCACAGTTTTCCTGCAGGGAAGAACCTTAAAAAGTCCATACAACTAATTGCTCTCCTTACTAGGGTTACTCTGACAATGTAGGGGGCATATTAACTGATACAGCAGCTGGCCAGTTAACATTGTTCTATTGTTTAATCTCCTATTATCACAGGTGTATCATTGGGGTAATGCCATTAGTTATAACAGCAAAAACTCTAAATCATAGTGTCATCACACAAGTGCACAAGTAAATTTCAAAGTGAGTATTTGTGATCAGTAATCGATGTCCTCCAGTGGTGACAAAGGGATCAAATGTCCTTCCATGCGTGACTTTGCTGTCCATGCCACGTAACCTTGCAGGTAACTGGCTTATCTATGCATCAAGCTAATGGGGGAGAGAACAGGGGGAGGAAGATCATGTGCAAAAGATTTTACCATCCAGGCCGAGAAATCAGCTCACATTGCTTCATTTATTGTCAACTAACTAATTATACTCCACAGTAAGCTAAAAAGGATTGTGCAAAATCCTGTCTCACGGCATGCTAAGAACAGAACAGAAATGAGTTTGGTGATCACTGACCTGTCTTTCCAGTCCATTTTCTGGTTTCCATATATCTGTTGCATTTTTCTTCTCCCTTTTAGAGCACACTGATAACCCACCCACGTGCCAAAGATAACCCCAAATCCTGTTCCGCTTCTGTGTCTTAATTCAAAGACAGGGGTCTCGCCAGCGATACTCATCCAACTGGCAGAGCGAGACAGGGCTCCTTGTCGTCTGCCTGAGAACAGAAAGACAAGTCAGTTCCTCATTTCTCAGAACCCACACCTCACCTTCCAGGTCCAGCCCCACGGTAGAGAAAGAGTAAACAAACTACAACATTCCAAACTTCTGTTAGGAAAAGTGAAAAATGGGAGACAGACAACGTTCCCTGAAACAAACCAAGTACGGATTAGTGCTGTGCTGATATCCTGACCCATAGAACTGGGGCAGGCAGGCCTGTAGGTTCAGTCCTGTGTCTGTCATTCTCTGCGGTCACATCAGAAGTACCACCCACAGGGTATTGGGTGGAACCACACCTCTGGTGCATCTTACAAGGGTACATGTGAAATTTACTAGGTGTAGAAGATAAATGTCTCAACACAATAACTAAGAAAATACCGTGAAGGCTATGTTGATCAGTTTGATGAAAATATTTCAGATTGTATATAAAACCAGCACATTGTACCCCATGATTGCATTAATGTACACAGCTATGATTTAATAAAAAAGAAAAGAAGTGCACAGTGTGGTACATCCTGTCCTTGAGGGGCTCCCTGACTTTCCCTGCCTGCTTCTTACTGGGTCAGATTTGGGGACCTAAGTGTTGTCTTAGCAGCTCTTCAAGGATCAGAAGTCTTCGAGCAGTCAAGTGTTTTTATAAATTAGGCTCAAGGTTTTCCTGGCATTATAATTCCCTAAAGAATTTAGGAGTTTCTGATGCTTGTTCTCCCAATGAGTTCCATATGCCAACAATCATACCCAAACTTTTTATGACATGAAATACACTTGTCAAATCTGCTTTCTTGCCTCCTTGGTTCTGTGCCTCTCTTTCTCAAGTTAGTTGTGGATGTGCTGTGGCCTTGGGAAAGTACAAGCTTGAGTGGGAAGGCAACATCTTTCAACTGCTCTTTGCTGCAGGGCTGAATCATTTCTTTTAACTGAAATATCTTTTTACTCAACCATAGTTTTCAGTCTTACCTTTTGCTATGTAGAATATACAGACTGGATTTTCCAACCCTACCAGGCTGTTGATTTATAATTGCTTTTTACTTTCCCAGAGAACTGGTAGTCTTACTCTACTGGCTAGTGCTTTTGTAAAATTAAATCAATTTTTGCCTAAGAACACCTTTATTTTTTTTATTTACTTTTATCATGGTAACTTGCCAATGGCCGTCAACTATAGCAAATACACACTAAGGTTCTAACGTTCTTCATCTAATTTCCCCAGAGTTGCAGACTAATTGAACATTTAATGGGTCTTCCAAGTTACTGCAGATACAGCCTCCCTAAGTTACACAGATCTCCATCTTTCCAGCCTCCAATATGTATTCTGTAGTCATGTACTTTGTGGCTACTAAGCCAATTTAAGGCTTGTCTTAGAGTAATATTCCACTTTAGAATACTAATTTCTGTGTTAGTTCAGTTAGTGTAGATGTTTTAATAGATAAGCCCTCAAAGCCTAGTGATTTATTATAATTAAGAAGTTTATGTGTCAACCACAGAAAGTCCCAAACATGTCACCTCTCTTCCAGATTACTACCCAGAGATTCAAGCTTCTTGTATCTTCTGTTTTTTTTTTTTTTTTTCAACTTAAGATGCAGCTTCCACAATCACAATACTTATTAGTGGAGTACAATGGGAACGTACATGGAGCACCACACAGGGGAAGTTTTTATTGACAATAAATTTCTGCTTACCTTATATTGGCTACAACTCAGTCATCTGTCCACACCTAACTGCAAGGAAGCTGAGCCGATGTGGCTTCTGTGTCCAAGAAGGTCATTTGAGCTCATCTCTGCTCCAGTATATTTAGACAGACTGTCTAATCCCTGTTCTTAATTATATTTGTAAAATGAAGCAATAAATACTTACCATGTGATTTATTAAGTTTAGTAAGGAAACTCTGTTGGTTGCCCAAACAGTCCTGGACAAGGGCATTTTTAGAACAAGAAACACACTGAGTTTTTAAGAAAGTGATTTACCATTAGATCTCTGCACTGCTACCTAATTTGAAAATAATAAATGTTGCTAAAGGCAGCAACCACCACAGCAAGCATCCGACACATCAAAGCTATTTCCCGTAAGATATTGCTTTGCCCTTTATACCGACAGTGACATGACTTAGGAGAAAAAGTCAGTTGCAAATAAAAAATATACTATATAAATGTCCCATAGCACATTATTCTACGCTTATGTTTCTCTCACTGTGCTAATGATTATCTCATTTTTGTACCACAACTAACATAAGATTTATACATAACTTTTCCCTTATTTCTGGGGATTTTAAAGATATATAGTTTGACATAGATGGATAAAAGTAATTGATTGACGTCTTTGAGAAATATATTCAAAGACATGTTTGTATTTCAAAATGAGAGTCAATCTTAAAAACATTATATCCTTAGGCGTTATGTTTTATTTGTTCATTAATATAAATAAGTTTCGTGATCAATTCCTAGTAAGGCAATGGTCTGGGTACTTTGAGAGGCTTATATCAGCCACAGTCTGAACTCAGAAAGGGTAAATTAGCAACTTATGTTTGTACTATAATGTGGAAAGTGATTTTTTTGCATTAAAGAACTTTGCTGAGAAAGAGAAAATTCCACGAAAGGGAGGCTAATCCTGGGACATAGCTAGGGAAGGTGGCATATCAGCTAAAATTTGAAGAAAGGTTATATTGAAATACTTAATTTGTGGAAAGTGATTAGAATAAGGATATGCACAGAGCAACCATTCAATAAACATTAGCTATGATTATAACAATGATGGTGGTGGTGGTGGTGGTGCTGGTAGGTTGGCAGTGAGTGTGGTGATCCTAATGGTGATGGTGGTGATGATGTAATGAGAGTGGAGGAGGGGACGGTGGGGCTGATGGTGGTGCTAGTGGTGCTGGTTCCGGTGGTGCTTGGGGTCTGATAATGGTCATACTGGTGAAATTTTAGTAACAAACATAGCACAATAAGAATTCTCAGCTACTCTGAGAGATATTGAGGAGGCAGACTACATTAATTATTTTGAATGCATTTTGAGCTCTAACCTAGTTCTGAAATTTCTCATGATAATCCCAACCAGAAATGATATTCCCTTTCCCGAACCCTTATTGATTCTTCCATCCTTCCTCGAAGTGATTTTATTCCTTCCTTCCTTCCTTCCTTCCTTCCTTCCTTCCTTCCTTCCTTCCTTCCTTCCTTCCTTCCTTCCTTCCCTCCCTCCCTCCCTCCCTTCCCTGCCTCCTTCCCTCCTTCCCTCCCTCCCTCCCTCCTTGGTCACCCTGTCTCCCTCCCTGTCTCCCTTCCTGGTATGGTTTGAGTATATCTAGAGAAATTTTGCACCCTGCTTTCTTCTACATTTTAGTGAGCTATCTAGCCTAGAAATCCTAGGAGTGCACTTACACTCTCCCTTTATATTATTTCACTTAATTTCAGAGCAGATATTGAACTTCAGACTTCTTGGTCCCTGTATTCCCTAGACTCACTGTTTTAGCTCCCTGTTACCAAACACTTCCCCAGGACAGGATTATGCCTTTATTGTATCCTGGGTCGACAGCATTAAACATCTCCCCAATTTCTCATGTTCAGTGCTCTTCTATTAAAAGAGGATCCATGGTACTCTAAATATCTGTTAATATTCAGCAGAAGCAGCACTGGAGGGTTGGAAGAACAGGTGAGGATAGAAACTTCCTAAATGAGTGTTGCTCCTTGCTCTCAACATCATTTTCTATCAACAATATCATGTTCATAAACTGATCCATCCTTGTGCTGTTTTTAATGATTTTGTCATCTCAGTCTATTTATTGGTAGTGTATTGCCTCTCCCACTTTTCCATATGGCCTCAATAAATACCATCTGAATAAATGAATCACCTTTTGCCCTTTCACACATGACATGGTGTAAGACATCTATACACAAGTGCTAATTATAAAAGTACTTGCCTTCTGTTATATAACTAGCATTCTTCTATAGCAAGAAGCGTAGTGTTCTTTGGTATTTTTTTTAAAACTATTTATTGTTTCCTTTGGAAGAGGAGCTGTGTAACTGACTCATGACTCTGTCATCAAGCAGGCCCTGTCACTTCTAACTTACGAGTAGGAGAACAACCGCTTTGTTACGTCCTGTTCCATCACATATTTCTAAGCCTCTTGCTTTATTCAATGCTTGACGCCCAAGAAGATTTTTTTTGTCTTCCCTTGCTCTGTTATACTTGATAGTTATTCTGGCAACAGTAATATAACTTTAGTAAAGGTCTAAATATGCTGTTTCAAATTTATACAATGGCCTGACATTTCGAAGTCATACGGAAAAGTGTACACGTATGAATGGAGATTATTATTCACCAATGTGCAGACCCAGCTAAGAAAGGAACATATTAAAAATACTGAAGGTACAGTCCAAGGTGACATGACACAAATGTCTGAATTTGCACCTTAATTTCTTTTGTGTCTCTGGACTTTCTCTGTCTATAGAAAGTATAATGATGCATTCATATCTACGCAAACTCTCGGTATGTGGTGGACACTTCCCAGGACAGATCTCTAAGATGCATTTTTTAAAGTTGTGAGAAGTTCTGTGGCAAGGATATTTCTTTTAAATTAGCGTTTCTTACCAGGACTTCTGAGCATATTTGCATCTTTGACAATAAACTTCCTTTGTCTTTTTCTCTTTTGTTGGCAACCCCAATTACAATTTAGGATGCACTTTGGAAAACTGTATGCTCTAGATTAAGGATTCCCAAATGTTTGGATATTATGAACTAACAAAATTAAACACTATATTAGGGAACTGTCATAAGCCTTATTTTACTAAGTAGAGACGTATAAGAAAACTGTAATCTGCTGTCACCACAATCTATTAAAAGAAAGAGCAGGCTGGACACAATGGCTCATGCCTATAATCCTAGCGCTCTGGGAGGCTAAGGTGGGTGGATTTTATAAGCTCACAAGTTCAAGACGAGCCTAAGCAAAAGCAAGGCCTCTCTTTACTAAAAATAGAAAAACTAGTTGGGTGTGGTGATGATGGGTACCTGTAGCTCCTGCTATTTGGGGGGTTAAAGCAGGGGATTGCTTGAGCCCAGGAGTTTGAGGGTGTTGTGAGCTGTGATGCAAGGACATTCTGCTCTGGGGCAACAAAGTGAAACTCTGTCTCATATAAATAAATAAATGCTCTGGATTTATTTTAAAAAATTGGAAAAGGCAGGAAAAAATAAACATTTAAAAATTAAGCATATTTAGCTTCAAAAAAGCTTTAATATATCATTTTTACTTTTTCCATTTCATTTTTTTCCCAATGAGAATATTATCATGAACAGGTAATAACATATCCATTGTTTTTGTCTGTGGAACACTCCTTCCCCTTTCTTTTGACACAGTAGAACCCTCAAATTTCTTTAAAAAGTGATTAAATATAGTTTCCTTGGGAGTGCCATGGGACAGGGTTGCTCTGGTTCTGGGGTAGAAGGAGGTATCACTTGTGTTGGCCCCATCCAGCCCGCCATCACCTGATCACGACCTTGGATGGTTAGTGTCCATCTTCAATACCATGTAGGGAGATTTTTACATAGAGGGGCCTTTTTAAAATGTTATATTGGCTGCTATGTGAAGAAGGGCTTCAGGAGGAAGCATAGAATTCAGGATGACCACCATTACCATGGTGTAGTCCAGGGGAGAGAAGATGGCAGCTTAGACTAAGGTAGTGATTAAAGAGATAAGACTGAGTCAAGTTTTAAGATTCTTTGAGCAACAAAGCCAATAGGACCTACAGATAATAGGGGCAGTAAAGAAAATAGAGATAGACCAAGGAAACTATAGGTTTGAGTTTGAGGGACAATAGCAGCTGGATGGGAGGTGCAGCCATCTAAGGAAATTGTGTGTCCACCTGTCTATATAGGAGGTCTGACAAGAACATGATCTTGACACTGTGTGTTTACTCTATGTACAAGCACCTCAGTAAGGTTCCATGACCTTGATGTCTCAGAGCTTCGTGTGTGTCAACATGTGGCGGTGTTCTGCTGAGTGGCATTCATTATTGTTGTTGCATGTTCTTGTGTGCTGTTGAGAGAATGTTTGAGTTTGAATTAAACCAATGCACATATTAAATTTCTTATTAAATCTGGCAATAGTGGAAGTTAAATCAAGGACATGTTAGTCCAAATTTAAGGGGATAATGCCATGAAGAAAATGGCCCCCATAAACAGATTAAACATTTTTCTGAGGGCAGAAAAAGCATCACTGATGATGAGAGGTCAGGGTGGCCAGTAATAAAGAGAACTGATGAAAACACTGAGAAAGTTTGTTGAGTTGCATGTCAAAATCATCAGCTGGCTGCAAGGAGCATAGCAGACCAAGTAAGCATTGATAGAGAGACAGGAAAATCTTAACTAAAAATGATCTGAACTTTTTGCCAAAAACTCATGTCTCTTGCATCACAACACTGCACCAGCTCACACAGCACTGTCTAGGAAGGAGTTTTTAGCTAGTTAACAAATAACTGTATTGGAACAACCTACATACTTACCTGATTTGGCCCCTAAAGAAGATAACAGAAATATTCAAAAGGAGACATTCAGGACATCAGAGGTAATGATACAATAACAGCTTTGATAGCCATTCTCCCAAAAAAGAGTTCCAAATTGCTTTGAAGGGTGGACTAGGCACTGATGTCAGTGTATATCTTCCCAAGGGGAGTACTTTGAAGGTCACTGTAGTGGTATTTATCAATGAGGTACATAGTGCTTTTTCTAGAATGAATTTGCAACATAATTGTCAGACCCTATACATACATGTACATATATGCATTTATATGTGTGTGCATATATTACCTCTATATGAAATAACTTATGGCAGAACCAGACCAGCATAAAATAATTTTATGCATCTCTGTGACAGGGTAGAAATCTATACTAGTGGCTGCACCTGTTGTGTGTCAACAGACTGTGGCTGGCATAGAAGAAATGAGAATCCACTTTGAAGGCTTCTGTCCTGTCAAAGTTTTCCATCGCCTTGATAGAGCTTTGGGCAAACCCTACACCTAGCTGACTCCTTTAAATAAGTTTCCTAACATCCGTGAGAACGTGGCAACCTAAGAAGGAGAGTCATCTTGACTCTCACATAATAGTCTAATCAAATCATCTTGAACGAACACGGAAGCTCTAATGTGGTGTTGCACGTCATTCAAAAAAGCCTTAAGGAAAAAAGTGCAGAGCTGTCGAGAGTCTAACCGGGGTGTCCGTTTATTTGTGCCTCTTCCCTTCACAAGTTGCCATAACTGATTCTATTTTAAAAGGCAGACAGCACCAAAAAGAAATGAAACAGGAAGAGAATTGAAATAAGATAAGGCTAACGCAGTTTTTTAGGCAGTTGCCACTTTTGTCAGACCCAGATGTGACGCTCGTAAGCGGGCCCTTCTGTGCGGTGTGTTTGCGTCCTGACGCTGTGAGATCCGGAGTGTGGGGACAAGCTGTCAGTAAAGAGTATGTCTTCCCCTTGAAGGGGGATTATTCAATTTCCCAGTAGATAGACCAGCATGCTGGGAAAGCTGATGGTAAATAGAGCCCTGGGAGGCAAGGTAATTGAATAATGATGGCATTTATTCTTGTTCAGACATGGTATCTTTCATCTTGAAGGCATAAAATATTGAGTTTCCTATTTTGCGCGTGTCATGTCCCTCTGAATATTCTGCTCCGATGGCAACCGCAGGTTCCTTAGCAGATGTTTGGCCACCCAAATCATCTTTAACCACAATTCCTAGCCCCGTGTCAGATTATTTTTTTAGTTAGAAGGTTATATTTTGGTTATAAAATGAATGAATATAATTACTTGGGTTTTAAAAATTTCATAAAAGGGTAATGAAATTAAAGCATTGGTTCCTGAAGCTAAAAGAAATTGGGTGCAGTGTTTTGGGCTGGATCGTCACTTACCACCACCACCCCAACCCCCGGTAATTATGTATCGGGAAATAATTGGATTTGTATCATTTTGTAGAATGACTTTCACTAGTTTCTGGTTTTGCTTTTCTTTTAATGTTAACAGCCTACAACCCCACTAGACCAACTTCTAGAAATTTCTTTATTTCCTCTTCAATTTGTCCTTCATTATCACCCAGGACGAATTGTTTATTTGATCCCAGTGAAATAAAGGGATATTTATTTCCTACCCACCCATCTTTGTCAGGAACATATTTCTCCCCGTCTCCACTCATTCCTACTTTCTTTAAAACACAGAAGTAACATGTTTTGAAACCCTCCCTGGTACCCAGATTGCGAGCACCTCAAAACTTTTTTGGTGTCTCTTGACTTGTCCTTTGCTTTTTCCCCGCCTGTGGAGAAGTCACCTAACCTCTCTGATTCTCTCCTGCCACACCCTGTTCTGAGGAAACCATTATCCAGATCAATAGATGATGCCCATCTTTACAGGGTTATCGGGATTGAGCAAGAGGGGACTCAAACCCTACAGCTCTGAACTCACGTTTCACTTCAGAGACCTGAAGCAAGTGAATCTCTGTGTCTCTGAGTTCTCATTTGTGATAGGAGAGTATTTGGAATTCGTTTCATAGAGTATTATGAGATGTTGCGTACATGAGATTTAAGCCCAATGCCTGGTGCCTGTTGTTACTGTCCTTTGCTTTTTGACCTGTCCAAGGAGTCTCTGTATCCTTAACCTCCATCAACTGTGCCTCTCCACGTCCTTACTGATTGCCACTGCTCTGTCTTCATCTTGCCCATCCTTTCCAGAGGATCTCTGGACCAGAATACCTACATCGGTGGGCTTATGTGGTCACTTGCTCTCCTGGCTCTCCTCCCCACTATATCACAAGCATCTCAGTCTCTCTCATCAAGAAGATCTAGTAGTAAATCAAATCTGTGTGCACCGTGCTCCTCTTGTATCCCTCTACAAGGACTCTACACCTTCACTAGTTGCATAGTTGGTATAACACTGCAACACAAAGCTTTGGATATGGATAAACTCTCATTATATATATTTATACACAGTGAATATGGGTTCCAAACTCTCTCCCAGCAGACCTGTTAATGTTGACCCTTCCAGGTAAATTCAGTTCAACAAAGTGATTTCTTGGTCCAAGTGGTTAACATAGTCCCAATCCAAATCAAAACACAGTACTTCACAACAGCTGGAATCATTTTTATTTATGCATAGGTTATAATTCTGTGTCTTTCCCACTCTAGTGTAAGTACCACCACAGTGTGACCTTGCTTGCTAGTGCACAGAGTAGTACCTGACAGAGAGGGGGACCCAACAAAAATTAGTAGGACAAACGTACACATCTGTGTGATGTAGAATAATGCTTTACATTTATTCAGTCCACACGTATTCCTGAGTTACCTCTGTGTGTGTGGCACTCCACTGGCATGGGGGCCGCAAAATATAGTAAGGGGAACATGGACTTACTGTCCATCCAGACCTTACATTCAAATGGTAGCAGCAGACACTAAATAACTGCTCAGTTAATTATTTATGTGTTGTGTTGAGTGCCATGAAGAAGTTAAATACTACATTATATTAAAGAGATAATTTGCCAGCATGCAGCCGGTGGTGCTGTATTTCGAATGTGTGCCCACATTACCCTGGGCTGTTCACAGTCTGGGCTGCACAAACAGCATAAAGAATTGAGGCTGTATTTCCCCCAAGGAAGATGTCATTTCATTGTGATTTCATTTTAGCACCAGCCTGTCCTTGCTTCCAGAAAGTTAGTGCCCTATCAGTCACATTTTGTGCATTATCTGGTAGACATCTGAGCATTTTAATTTTGCAGCCCCCTCTACCACCCCCCCACCCCCAGTATCTCTCTCAGGCAACTGAATTCTTCGAAAAGCATCCCTGTGATATGTGATCGCTGTGCTCTCATGATGAACTGTAGTATCCTCTGTTAAGTAAAAAGCCTCTAGAATTTCCCATTTTTGTACATGCTTCATCTTTCTGTTGCTTAAGGCACAAATAACGGAAAAAGATAATCTCTTCCCATATTTGGTGTTATCGATTTTCAGCAATGTGAAGTATGAAGTGTTCCCTGCAAGACCCCTGGGCACAGGCGTTCTGAGTGGTGAGAGCAGGGACCTGGGGCCTGACTTTGGTTTCAAGTCTCCACTTCCTAGCTCTGGGACTTTGTGCTTTGTGACTTCTGTGTTTTATTTTCCTTGGCTATAGTAGGGGGATAAGGACAGCATCTGAAGGGTCGTGTGATGATTCGCATGCCTAATGCATGTTGGGCCCTTGAATCAGCCGTAAGCACTTGGCACTCTGTAACAAAGTACGATCTAATTATTGCTGTTGCTCATGCTACTACCCACTGGGCTGAAGTCTTCAACACCATTGCGCTTTCCTTGAAACTTTGAAACCTGCTATCCTTAACTCTTTGTTTGCATTTGAGGGTACACTACGTAACCTAAAATACGTTGCCTTTTGTCAGTTGAAATTTGTCTTTTCTGCAGGGGGTGGCATTCACTCTTCCTGATGGCACTGTAGATTTCCTCCTAATAAAGGTTGAAACCAACTGGTCCCAGGGGCAGATTCCCAGCGACTCAATAGAGTGAACGTTATCACAGCCCTTGAAAGTTTCTAAAATTAGTAGCTCTCAATATGAATTTATCAAGACTTAAAATGGATAGAAATTAGCATTTTAATTTGCAATCAGCAGCCTCTTTGATTTGCGCTCATTCTTGATAAAGGGGTGAGAGTATCACATTTGCTTTTCTAATAAGAGCACAATATAAAATAGGCCTGAATTATACCCAGTTAAAATTAATACATGAGCATTTCAAATCAATGAGCTGCAAGGCCCTTTTGAGCATCAATACATATCTCTCGCCAAAGTTTCCTTTGTTCTGTGTATGCGTCTGTTAGCTTCCATGACTGACCTTGAATTTCTACCACGTAATTTAGTCCTTTATTTGGCATTCTTAAAACTATTTAATGACATTTAGATTTGATTTGATTGTCTTTCAAATGGGAAATCCACCACATTTCTTTCTTGCCCTTAAGAGTCATAGAATAAGATATTATTCAAGAATGTCACTGGTGTATATTGTGCGTCTCGTTAGGTGGTCAAGAGTGGGTGCAGCACCGGTCGGCAGTGTAAGCACTTGAACTTCAATTCAGCCACAGTGAATCAGAGTAAGCACAAACTTCAGGTACTATTAACCATGATCTCCCAAGGTTACAGGTTACTAAGGGAAAGTCACCAGCCATCAGTGTTCGCCAGTTGATCTTACTCAAAAGGAAAGTAAATGTTCTCGTATCTTTGTGATTGTAGGTAGTTTTACTACTTGGAGCAAGTTAGGTGTGTACCCTCTCATGGAGATGGGGAGTCACTGGCTTCACTGATGATTACCTCTCAAGGGAATGACCCTCAGGTTCTTGAGAAAGGCACTCCTGGCCAGGTCTAATGACTCACTCCTGTAGTCCTAGCACTCTGGGAAGCTGAGGCAGGTGGATTGCTTGAGCTTAGGAGTTTGCAACCAGCTTGAGGAAGAGTGAGACCCCACCTTTACTAAAAAATTTTTTAAAAGTAGCTGGGAGTTGTGGTAGGTGCCTGTAGTACCAGCTATTTGGGAGGCTGAGGCAAGAGGATCACTTGAGCCCAGGAGTTTGAGGTTGCTGTGAGCTATGATGCCATGGCACTCTAGTAACAAAGGGAAACTCTGTCTCTAAAAAAAAAAAAAAAAGAAAAAAAAAGAAAAAAACAAATAATGAGAGAGAGACAATGACAGTCCTGGATTACAGAACTGTCAAGGGCCTTAAAAAGGAGCAGAGAAAGAATTTGTCATTGCTAGTTTTCTAAAGATTATAATACAAAGGAAGTCATGGATCTAGAGTATAGAAGAAACTTAGCTAATGTTTAGTCAAACTAAGGAAAATGTTAAAGATGTTTTGGTCACCACCTATACCATAGACTTGTTATAATGATTCAATGGGGTAACACTATAACATTCTACCATTCCTGAGATACTTTGCTAAGAAGAACATTTTCTAGTTCTATCCATGGAAGAAAAAAGTATCCAATGTACACAGCCCTTTTATGAAACTAATCTATAGCTCTCAAATGAAAGATACAACTTAATTCTAGCCCAAGAATATGGGGAGGGGGTGGGGAAGGGGAGGGGAGAAGGGTGGTTGGGTGGTGGGAGGGTGACCGGAAAGATCACCTATATATCTGTCTAACAAGGGTACAAGTGAACATAAATGTTTTGATACAATGACTAAGCAAATGACATGAAATCTATGTTAACCAGCTTGATGAAAGTATTTCAAATTGTATATGAAAACAGTACAATGTACCCCCATGTTTGCATTAATGTATACAGCTATCAATTAATAAAAAAAAGTTAAAAAGAAAAGAAAAAAAGAAATATTCCAACTTACACTTTATGAAAGGATTAAAATTGACAAAATAAAAATAAAAGTCATCTTCCTCATTTGCCTCAGCACAGAACTTGCTTTGCCCTCCTTACTGATCACTCTCTGGATGGGATGCTTGCAGATTTTAAGCATGTATCATGTTCTCTAATTAATCATAGGCTTATACAGCAAAGAAAAATCTAACTTTTGACACCCAAATTGCCTTTGATACTGAAAATTCTTAATAAAATTATGGAAATGATTAAAATATCTCTAAAGGTGCTATGGACATGGAGTCCAGTGAATGTTTCCTATTAGCTGAATGGCATTCTATGAAGAAATAACTTCCTTTCTGGTCCTCAATCCCACAGCTGCAATCTGAGTAGGAAGTCAAAATGATCAACTCTAGGACTCGTAAGTCCAAAGTGCAATTGCATTTAAAATAAATATATTCTTAAGCATGGCAAAGAGATCCCAATTAAAATGAAGTGAACATTAGGAATGGGGGGGTCTTACCTCAGAAGATTGAGCTGTCTGGTCTCTCTTGTCTGATGTAGAGTCTGGGGCCAGCTGGATTTTTATACAGAAAATGAGTCCTGTCATAAGGAAATGGATTTGGGAAGGGCTGCCCTACCTTCATTCCAGCCTTTGTAATGAAAATCTCAGGCTTAACATTTTTTGATCCTTACTGTCTGAGACTATTACCTGGGCCTGTCCCTGCTGCCCATCCTCTCTGGTGTGTTTGCTGTGGGCAGAGGCCTTGCGAATGGCAAAGGCTTAAGTCAGGAGGAAGCATGCACTGCTGGGATCAGAAACAGCCATGCCTCTTGGTTAGAACCCTAATATTTAGCTCAAATTGATCCTGTTCAGCATTTACTATCCAAATGGGATGTGGAGGTAAACAAAGGGCACTTCTAGTTTTTCTGCTAGGCTGTAGTGAAGGTGGCAATATTCAATCAACAGACCACCCGTTCGGTAGTGGACGCAGCCTTGGGAGAGGATATGAAAGGCAAAGTGCCTGCTGAGGAGATGAGGTGTCTTCACTCTGTAGAGAACTTTCAGATGCTGTGCTGACCAGGCACAGTGGATGGACTCTCAGGACTGACAGGACTGTCTGACATGCGGCAGACCTCCCTCTCTGTGAGGGACACAGGGACAAGAGAGCTCCAATTCCCTGTGTTTATGTACCAGCCATTTCCTCTGATCATGGTTAGATGGACCAGATGTCACTAGCCCAGTTGGCCCTCCATACACAACGACTTCCTGAATCTCCCCCAGGAGATCCAGACATCTTTAAAACTGATCTGTGTGGGCAGCTCTCCCTGCCACTGCCTCACTGTACCCTGATCTCTACATCCCGGGTCCCTTGGGTGTGGCCACCACCATCAGCTCCCTTACCAGTTTGCCAAGCCATTGGCCCTTCACCCTCACGCAGTGCCTGGTGTGTGGGTGCTCAGTCGGTGGGCAGTCATGATTTCCTGAATGATCTGCATGTTCATGGGAGGGAAGAAGGGCAGGAGATAGAGAGAGAGAAGGAAAGGTAGAGGGAAGAAAGAAAAGGAGGGAGGAAAGAAAGAGGAACCACAGGAATGCTTCTGGAAAATGATTCACTGTCTTGTGAAGGCCTCGTGGGGTGACATGAGAGGAGTGTTAGGGTTCACTAAGAAATGGAAGCTTCTACGCCCTTTCCCACCCTTCCCCTTCCCTCTCTGCCAGCATTTGACCAGCCTCCTCCCTTTGGGTGCTGCCAAGGTCACTGACACACCCAAGTTCTAGGTATCACATCGACTGTCCTTTAGGGCTGGGTCCAGGTGCCCCCCGACAGGGATGTCTGGCAAGACCCCACTGTGACCGGGATTCTTATCTCAGAGAAGTCCACTTCCTGTGCCTCTCAGTGAAACTAGGTGTCTCTCATGTTCTCCTTCAATTCTGCACCTGGGTTCTAGAGGAAATGCCTTTCTCATTTCCCATGTCCCTTCTCTAGGTGGGCTCTCTCCTGCCCTTCCCTACCTGGTGCCTCATTCACGCTGACAAAAGTCTCTCTAATACCAGCTTCCTGCCCTTCCTTTACCTGGTGCCTCATTCACCCTGACAAAAGTCTCTCTAACACCAGCTTCCTGAACTTCTCATCCCACCCCAGCCCTGTTATTCCTGCTGGTTTGGTCACATGCTCTGACTCTCCCTGCCCATCGGAGAAGAGTCTGCCTCTTCATCAGCAGTGTGGGTGAACTGACTAATGCCACCTTGGCATTCTAGGGACTCACTGAGTGGGCTCTGGAAGTGGCCCAGCTTCCCTGATACCTGTTTTTCCCTCTGGTTTCCTTCCCTGGTGGCTGCAGGCTGCTGTTCTTCCAAACTTGTTGTCCTGGGACCTTTCTGGGACCTGTTTGTGGGCAGCATCAGGTGCCCCTCAGGGACTCTGCAAATTGTGTCTTGCTCTTCTGAGTGTCACGCCTATGTTGACCACCCCTGCACACAGCCTAGGACTCTGCACCTCCTGATGTGAGGGTCTCTGATGGAATGGCCCCACAGAGATGGGGAGCTGAGATGAAGCTGTGGATGTGTAAGCCTGGCAGTCAGCACGGTGATGCCCAGCCTCCTGGCTTCACTCTTGGAGGGCACAAGTAGATGCATAACGCTTCCCGGCTTCATTAGCAGGGAAAACCCTTCTGTGACAACCTTCTCTGTCCTCTCAGAGGGTCCTGGGATCAAGTTCCAGGTGCCTGTGGTGGTTGCCTACTTAGTAACATATTCTTTGTAATGTGTTGACTTTTCCTTTTGCCTCAGTTTTACCCTCCCCCTTTTATTTCATGATCTTCTCTCCTCTGATACCATTGCCAAGGGCACACAGGTCTTTTCTGTAGGCTCAGCTTGGGGCTGACTGGGCTTAGGCATGTTATGAACACACGTGCATCATTGGAGATGCAGTAGGGAAGTGCCACTGTCCAGCAGTGGAAGTCAGTGCTGAGGCCAAGGTCAGAGGGGTTATCTGGTGGATCAGAGGAAGAAACCAGCAATTACTATAAGAACTGCTTTGGGAGATGCAAAATGGACAATCCCAGTAGAGTGGCCACTGGGTGTACATGGCTATTTAAATGGAGGCATAGATTTTGGGGATCTGGATTACAGAAGAACAGCATGGCAAGATAGAATCTTGCCCATAGCTGAGCAGCTGGCATTCCGGTATTGACTCTATGGGTGGGTATTTATGTGCTCTGCTCCATACCATTCTGCTCCTGATCTGTTTTGCAGGCTTTTAAACTCTGGAGTTGGCCCGGTAAAAGTAGCACATTTAGTACTGTGACATGAGCTTAGAAAGCACACAGGCAGCCTCGGGATCTGGATTGTGCAGGGGACACCCCAGGTGTGAGGCATTCAATAAGCTAGGCCTCTGTCCATGACTGCAGAAGTGTTCTCTGTGGTCAGTCACTATCAGCACTTGTCACTGTTCCCAGCTAGCACACCTGTCTCCACCCACAGGGTCCTGCTCACTGCAAGCTGCTGTTCCCAGCCCTGAAAGCACATTGTAAGGGGGTGAGTTTGCCAGAATTCCTTGTTTGGAAGGTGGTGGGAATTGAGCAGCTTGTGACTCCAACACTTTTCACAGTGCTGGCTCTGTGGGATTGTGCATCAGGCAGAACTGAAACACCTGCCTGCATTGTTTACTGTTCTGTTTGCTGCCACTGCCATGGTTCTTGCTAAAATGCCAGGGATTTGATTCCTCTCTCCCAGTTTATATGGAGCCTTCTGTGCAAGTTAGCAAAATAAAAAGGCAAAATTTTCTCTTATTTTGTCGTTGGTCTTGACATTACAGACTCCCTAATAGGATTTCAGGGACCCCTGCAAACTTGCAGACCATGCTTCAAGAAACACCTCAGTGTGCTCAGATTTGCACAACTAAGGCAATTCCTGTTTTTGGCCTGGCTACAATTGGCCCTTGAGGCAAGGTAACATACAAAGCCTTGAGATGGAGAAGACGTAAACCTCATAAATTACTATCTCAGTAAAAATATCCTGCCAGGGATATTCTGGAGAAGAGTTAGGTGGAAGGAGGACCAAGATGGTTACCAAGGATTTGGGAAATAAGATCAAATTACAAAAGAAAGAAAACCCCAACTTATTATCTATTTGTATGCATGCCCTATCCTCACAGGTCTGAAACACTGGTTATTTGTTTGCCATTTATTTGCAGAAATCTGATATTTCCAGAGGGTCTCATATCTTTAAATAGGCAAAGCAGCCTTAGGCAAGTGTTGGCTCTCAGAACCACAGAGCACCAGAAGTGAGAGGCATCCCCCTATTTTGTACAGATCACTGGCCCTTGTCCTATCTTCTTGCTTGAGTTTTCTGGAAGGGGGTAATTATTGCGTTATTAACTATCAACTACTTGCAATTAAAATAATGCAAGTTATTTAATGGGCCAGGCATTGTGGCTCACGCCTGTGATCCTAGTGGTCTATGAGACTGAGGTGGGTGATCACTTGAACTCAAGAGTTCAAGACCAGCCTGAGCAAGAGCAAGATCCTTCCTCTATTAAAAATAGAAAAATCACCTGGGCATGGTGGCAGGGGCCTAAAGTCCCAGCTATTTAGGAGCCTGAGGCAAGCAGATTGGTTGAGCCCAGGAGTTTGAGGTTGCTGTGAACCTCAAACTGGGCCACAGCACTGTACCCAGGACAACAGAGTGAGACTCAGCCTCAAAAAAAAAAAAAAAAGTCCTTGATGACAGATCAACAGTTATTTAAAAATATCTTCATCTTTTTTTTGAAATTCTATGGTATGTCACAAAATAGAAAATATATATAAAATACTTCTGCTGCATTTTGAAGTATTGTGTTATCTTAAGAAAAAAAATTGTGTAAATGAATTTTGACCTGAAGTAAGCTATTTTTTACAAAACATAATTTTTACCTGAAAGAGTAAATGATAGGCAAACTCAGTCACTCAGACTTGGAATTTGGAGGATGTTTCCTAGAAAATGAACTAAGTGAGGCTGTCACTTAAAAGAAAGAAGGTGACAGCAGTTGTGTAGTCAGGCCCTATGGGGACCCTGACAATCTCCTTCTTGGCATCTGTGTGTGCCTTTATGTAATCCTTCCCCCTTGAGTGTGGGTGGGAACCATGGCCTGCTTCTAGCCACTAGACCAGAAAAAGCAATGGGATATCTGTCTGTGACCATGTTATTTAGTTGACTCTGACTTACCAGGTTACATAATTTGCTTTTGCACATTTTAAGTCAAAGTTATAAGTGTGCCCTTTCACCCAGAAAGTGTGTGCTGAATTTCTCCCCCCACTAGACTTCCACTGAGTTTTACTTCCTTACTTGAGAGTAAGCATTGATTGACTAGCTCCAGTTTAACACTGAGGACATGTGGTGTTCATCCTTTCTTGCAAAACTTCCTACAGAAGAATGGTCTCTGGTTCCATTCAGGTTGCTACAAAAGATACTAGACGAGGCAGAGAGAAAATGTGAACTTTTTTTTTTTAAACTCTGTCTTTTTATTTGCTTTAAATATTATTTTTCTATCTTAACTTATTTTGGCTTTTTAATGTTCATTTTTTAAATTAAATCATAGCTAGTACATTAATGAAATCATTGGGTACAATATCCTGGTTTTACACACAATCTGAAATGCTTTCATCAAACTGGTTAACATAGCCTTCATGGTGTTTTCTTAGTTATTGTGTTGAGACATTTATATTCGCTAGGTGTAGAATAGAAAATGTGAACTTTTAAGCAAAAACTTTAGTTTTGAAGGATGCCCTGTAAAATTACTTGATTACAGTATAAGTGTCCGGTAATGAATTAATTTTCTGAAGAGACTGCTGGTGGTGTTAACGAATGAAATTTATTTTCTGTTGTACAATGTGTCAGCATTTGTAAGAGCTGTATAACTGGGACTGCAGCCAGCTTTTTACAAAAGCTCCTGTCCAGAAGGAGGCTGAAAGGACAGAAGTTTAGCAAGTTAGCTGATGACTTGGAGCAGAGCCAAGAGAGAAGATTGAAGAGCGCATTTCTTTCTGAGGCAAGCTGTGACCCCAAAAATACAACCAAAAGGTACAAAATCCACCACCAAGTGGATGGGAGTCCCCTCCCCCACAATAAGGGCTTGAAGTTTACTCCAGGTAAACAAGAGAGCAGATTTCCAACTTCCTCCACTCTATCCCACGGGAGAGACCCCCTAAAAACTGGACCTCCTACCCCTGCTGGTGTGCCACAGCACCCTCCAGCCAGGCATAAAACTGTAAAACTGTATAAATCTGTATATATTCCCCACCTGCAACATTGAACTCTGAGGAGTCCCCACCCACCCACTCCAAGGTCTGGAGTTTTGTTACCTATAAAATCCAGATTCTTGGGCATCTCCTTGAGAGAAGTGGAGGGGGAAAGGGCTGGTGCTGTTCTCTGCTGACTGTGGCATGGGTGCGAGGAGAAGAAAATCGGCTCAGGGGACACCAATACAGCAACAGTGGCATCCTGAGCTGCAAACTGATGCCATTCCAGCCCCGTCTCTTTGGGCAAACAGAGGTTCTGGACAGCAAAACGCAGATAACTTTTGTAAGTAAAAGCACCAGCCCTCAGGGGCTAATAGAGCTGAGACAAAGGCAGTGGGTGGGCAGAGGCTAGAATTGATACCTGAGTGTAAACTGCTATTTGTCTGCTGCCCAGAGCTGAATGCAACCTCTGCCTTGCAAAGAAATCTAGCTGGACAGAAGCCTAATTTAAACACGCAAGGCCCCCCTGCCGAACTCAGATTTCTGGCTGAGTTTGCCAGTCATAAACCCTGGGAGCAGTGGCCTACTGGAGTGAATAGGGTCACAGACATGGGGGATTATGAGTGACTGGGTGCAAGGTGGGGAAGGAGGTATTAACCTTCCCAGACTAACCCATTTTCTGGGTGTGTCCCTTTGCCCTCATGGAGCAAGGCAGGTCCAAAACTGCTCGCTAGAGTTGCATGCCTCACGGGAGGCAGAGGAGATCCCTGTCCCAGACTGCTGCTCTGGGCAGGCCCAGAACTGCTTGCTAGTGCCACAGGCATCCTGTGGGCAGTGGCGGAGGAGTTCTCCATTCCAGGTAGACCAAAACCGGTTTGCTAGAGACATGCACACTCCACGGGGGACAGGGGAGGAGTTCCCCATTCCAGGCACCCAAGCTGGGTGGGCCGAGAACTGCTTGCTAGAGCCACAGGTGCCCTGCAGGTGGCGGTGGAGGGGACTACCACTCTGGGTGGGCCCATAACTGTTTGTTAGAGCCACGTACTCTCACAGATGGAGGTGGAGGAGTTCCCCGCTCTGGACTACCCCACTGGAAGGGCACAGATTCGCTTTCTAGTACCGCACACATCCAAAGGGCGATGGTGAAAGAGTCCTCCACTCCCCCCCCACCCCAGCTATTCTGGTGGGGTTGAACTAGGATTGATCCTGTCGCTCGTGTCCCTGCATTACCACTGCCATTCCACCATCCCCTGGCTGCTCCAAGGTGCTAAACTAGGACTGATCTAGCCACTACAGTTCCCCTGTTCCACCAGTTGCCCCACAGGGGCTGAACTAGGACTGATCTAGCTGCTGCCCGTCTTCTGCCCCCTGGTCACCCCAGCAGGCTGAACAAGGTCTAATCTGGCCATGCACACTCCCATGCAGCTGCTGCCATTCCACTGCATCCCGGTTGCCCCAGCACCCGAGAACTGGGAGAAGACAACAGACAGACTCTGCCTGTCTATTTGGGCAACCAGAAGAAGCCACCAACTGAACAGTTCTGATCAGGCCTTCAAACAAGGTCAACTCAGCATGGGGTGGAATCAGTGGAAAAACTCTGGCAACTCGAATGACCAGAGTAGATAAACTCCTCCAAGGGAAAATAGGGCAGACGTAATTGAAGACCCCATCCACAAGCAAATGCCTAGGATGTCAGAAATAGAGTTCAGAATGTGGATAGCAAATAAGATGAACAGAATGGAAGAAAAGAAGGAAGTAGGAGTTCAAGAAATTATTCAAAAGATTTCCAAAGAAATTATTCAAAAGATGTCTCAAGAACTCAACGATTTCAAAGATAAAATGATCAAAGATTTTGAAACACTGAGACAAGAGGCTGCAGCCCTCGAGGATCTGAAAGACACGGTGGAATCCCTTTGTAACAGAGTGGAACAGGCAGAAGAAAGGATCTCTGATTTTGAAGACAAAGCTTTTGAAGAAGTCCACGAGCGCAAAGATCAAAAGAAACGAAGAGCAAAAACGGATCTCACTCTCAGACAGCCCTCAGATAACTCGAAGAAAACTAATATTCGCCTTATAGGAATCCCTGAAGGAGATGAAGTTGCTTCACAAAACACGAGGCTCTTCTTCATGAAATTATGAAAGAGAACTTTCCAGACATGCCAAGAGATTCTGAAATTCAGATAGCAGATAGTTTTGAACCCCAGCACAACTCAACCAGAAAAAGACATCCCCAGGAACATCATAATTAACTTTACTAAAGTTAATATGAAAGAGAAAATTCTGAAAGCAGTCAGACATAAGAAAACTATAACCTACAAGGGGAAGAGTATTAGGATGACTGCAGATCTCTCAGCTGAAACCTTTCATGCTAGAAGAGGATGGTCATCAACTTTTAATCTCCTAAACAAAATAACTTTCAACCCAGGATCCTGTATCCGGCTAAACTGAGTTTTATCTATGATGGGGAAACTAAACACGTTAATGACATTCACATGTTGAAGAAATTTGCCATAACTAAACCAGCTCTCCAGGAAATTCTCAAACCTATCCTCCATAATGACTAGTGTAATCCATAAAAGTAAACAAACTCAGAAACATTTGATCACATTCCAACTTCCACAGTGACGAAAGGATTAAAAATGTCTACTGGACTTTCGAGCAACTCGATGCCCCAAATTCAACCAGGCTTATCAATAATTTCAATCAATGTGAATGGCTTAAATTGTCCTCTAAAGAGGCACAGATTGGCTGATTGGATACAGAAACTCAGACCAGACATCTGTTGTATACAAGAATCTCACCTTACCTTGAAAGACAAATATAGACTCAGGGTGAACGGATGGTCATCTATATTCCAGGCTAATGAAACCAGAAAGAAGCAGGTGTTGCAATTTTATTCGCAGATACAATAGGTTTTAAACCAACAAAAGTCACCAAAGATAAAGATGGCCACTTTATATTTGTTAAGGGCAATACTCAGTATGATGAGATATAAATTATCAATATCTATTCACCGAACCAGAATGCACCTCAATTTATAGAAGAGACTCTAACTGGCATGAGCAGCTTGATCTCTCCCAGCTCCATCGTAGTCAGAGATTTCAACACTCCTTTGGCAGTGCTGGACACATCCTTCAAAAAGAAGTTGAGCAAGAAATCTTAGATTTAAATTTAACTATCCAACTTTTGGACCTAACAGACATCTACAGAACTTTTCATCCTAACAAAACTGAGTACACTTTTTTCTCATCAGTCCATGGAACATACTCCAAAATTGATCACATCTTAGGTCATAAGTCTAACCTCAGTAA
>CAUYQV010020671.1:0-18725 GCA_963574575.1 Galagoides demidoff | reverse complement strand
ACTCAGTAGCACTGAGGCTGAATGCCATGGTGTCACACAGCTCCAGCAACCTCAAACTCAGGTGATCCTCTTGCCTCAGCCTCCTGAGTACCTGGGACTAGAGGCGCCTGACACAATGCCTGGCTAGTTTTTCTGTTTTTAGTACAGAAGACGTCTAACTCTTGCTCAGGCTTGTGTCAAACTCCTGAGCTCAAGTGATTCACCTGCCTCAGCCTCTCAGAGTGCCAGGCTTAGTCCTAAGCCACGGCACCCAGCCAAAATTGTTTCTTTAAGAAGGAGAAAGAATGTAGGAGAAGATGAAAGCCACGGATCTGATTTTCTGAACACACACAGTAATCTAGAATGATGGTTGGTACTTCCTGTGTCATTCTTAAGGGTATTTTCCCACCTTCTCCCCACATGTGTTAATTATTCCTCCAGACAGAAAAAAACCATATGTCTCTAGTGATTCCCACATTATTTCAAAATATACTTGAGATTTTGATTAAGTTTTAACAAAAATAACCACATGAGATAGTGTATTAGTAGGAAAATACCTGAGGGCACAATTCTTCACCTGAATTTCTCTTTAAGGACACAGAGGCTGCTGTTACACTATTTATGTGATTGATTCTTAGGTTTCCTCAGTAATACTCAGCTTCAGTTCTGTTCTACCAGTTTGCTGTAATTACCTTGGTGTCGCAGTATGATCCCACCACACTTATGTGACTGCAGTCTCTAATTTAAGTACATCAGCGCAGCAGGCAAGAGGAAACCAGGCATAGTTCAAGCAGGCGGGCCTGCCTGGAGGCTGTAGAAAATAAGAAAGGCTGTCAGTCAGAGAAAACAGGTGCCCAGTCATTAGGCTGGATTGGATTCGGAAGCACCTGTGGCTCCAGGACGCTGAGACAAGCAGTGTCTCAAAAGTTATGGTCGTTGGTGTGTCTGTGCACACGTGCACGCTCAGGAGATGGTAACACACATTCACACGTCTCTTCTAAAGTAGTTAAGTCTGTACCACTCATGGGGACTCGCCCTTTACCCTCTAGTGGTTTGCAGCTGACAGAGCAGGTTCCCCTAGACGTATCTTAAGTGGAAATGTAGTATTGCCATGGGAAGTTCAAAATCTTGGTTACAGATTTAGTCATGGAAAGAGCATTGTACCAAGAATCAGGAAACACATCAGTCCACACCTTGTTCTGTGACCTCAGACAAGTCTAATCGTATCTCTGTATCTACTTCCTCATCCGTAAGTGAAGACAGATGCTGAATTAGATGTTTCTAAGACCTATTCCAGCTCCTCAAATCCTTCCTTCCTGCCCAAGGCAATGACCTACTCTTTGTTTGGGGGGGGGAGGGGTTGTTGTTTTTTTTAAGAGACACAGTCTCACTTTATCACCCTTGGTAGAGTGCTGTGGCATCACAGAAACCTCGAACTCCTGGGCCCAGGTGATTCTCTTGCCTCAGCCTCCCGAGTAGCTGGGACTACAGGCGCCTGCTACAATGCCTGGCTATTTTCTTGTTGCAGTTTGTTTGGGGCTGGGTTCAAACTCACCACCCTCAGTATATGGGGCCAGCACGCCACCCACTAAGCCACAAGTGCCACGGGGGGGGGGGGGGGGGGGGGAGGGAAGGGGGGGGGGGGTCCCCCCTAGTTGCGGGGGGGGGCAACAGATTTTGTGAGGACATTTTTTGGTATTTTTGGTATTAGATAGCACAAAAAGTCCCTACTGACTTTTTTTTTCCTGCTAATCAGCTTTCCTTAGTGTTTGTAAGGAAACTTAAGTGCTCCCTTAGTGTTTACCATGTGGCCCAAGACAACTCTTCTTCTTCCAATGTGCAGCAGAGAAAAAATAAAAGGTCGGACACCCCGGCATCCCTTCATCAGACTATCAGCTTCAGAAAAGGAAGGGGTCTGGTTCTCACAGTCACCCTCCTCTGCCTGGAGCAGCACTTTGCAGAAAAAGTCTTTCAAGAAACTCCGACCATTGGCTCGGTGCCTGTGGCTCCATCGGCTAAGGCGCCAGCCACGTACACCTAAGGTGGTGGGTTCAAATCCCCAGCCCGGCCCGCCAAACAACAATGATGGCTGCAACCAAAAAAAATGGCCGGGTGTTGTGGCGGGCGCCTGTGGTCCCAGCTACTTGGGAGGCAGAGGCAGGAGACTCGCTTGGACTCAGGAGTTGGAGGTTGCTATGAGCTGTGATGCCATGGCACTCTACCCAGGGGGACAGCTTGAGGCTCTGTCTCAAAAAAAAAAAAAAAGAAAGAAATTCCAACCACAACATACTGCTACTTAAAACACTCCACTGTTTTATTATGACTTAATTTATAAATTACCATTGATGAATACAGCACATCAGAAATATTACAATGGGAATAAATGCATCTTAGAATCTGTGAAATAGTTCCTCATTTACTCCTCTTCTTGCATTCTCTCTTGCACATTTTAAACATGCTTTTAAGGAAATACCTGTAATCCTCACGGCTCTGCTCATTTGCCTTGTGAGTTCATTCTCAGAAATTACTTCACTATTTTTTTTTTTTTTAATAAGAAAGCGCTCCCAAAGAAATAGCAGAAGATGTTAACAAAGGGAAGAACATGCCATGCTTTTATTTGGGAATAATCAACATCATTAAAATGTCCCTACTACCCCAAGCAGTCTACAGATTTAATGTAATCCCCATACAGCACCAACATCATAATTTTAAGAACTTGAAAAATAGTGCTTCATTTAATATGGAACAAGAAAAAAAACCCACATAGCCAATATGATTTCTAGAAATAAAAACAAATCTGGAGGCAGATTCCAGACGTTACCAGACTTTAGGTTATACTGCAAGTCTACAGTGATCAAAACAGCTTGGTACTGGCACAAAAATAGAGATATAGATATATGGAATAGAATAGAGAATCTGGAGATGAACCCAGCCACATAGAACCATTTGACCTTTGATTAACTAAACAAAAGCAGGTACTGGGAAAAGAATCCTTACTTAATAAATGATGCTGGGAGAACTGTTTAGCCACTTTGGAGAAAACTGAAACTGGACCCACACCTCTCACCCCTGACAAAAATGGACTCTTGCTGGATAAAAGATTTGAGTCTAAGACACAAAACAATAAAAATTCTAAAAGAGAATGTGAGGGAAATACTTGACAATATTGTCCTGGGAAAAGATTTTATGAAGATTTTATTCCCCAGGCAATTGCAGCAACACCATATATAAACAAATGGGATTTGATCAAGCTAAAAAGCTTCTGCACAGCTAAGAGTAACACAACCAAAGCTAACAGATGGCCTTTGGAATGGGAGAAGTTTTGTTTTTTTGGTTTTTTTAGAGACAGTCTCACTTTATTGCCCTTGGTAAAGTACCATGACATCACAGCTCACAGCAACCTCCAAATCCTAGGCTTAGGTGATTCTCTTGCCTCAGCCTCCTGAGTAGCTGGGACTACAGTCACCCATCACAATGCCTGGCTATTTTTTGTTGCAGTTTGGCTGGGGCTGGGTTTGAACCCTCCACCTTCAGTATATGGGGCCGGTGCCCTACCCACTGAGCCATAGTCACCACCTGAGAAGATTTTTGTATGTTAGAAATCTGGCAAAAGGCTAATAAGTAGAATCTACCGAGAACTCAAGTTAATCAACAAGAAAAGAGCAAGCAACCCCATTTTCAAGTGAGCAAGAGACTTGAACAGAAACTTCTCTGAAGATGACTGACAAAATAGCCAGCAAACACATGAAAAAATCATCTTTAAGCATCAGAGAAATGCAAATCAAAACCACTCTGAAATATCACCAGACTCCAGTAAGATTAACCCACCTCACAAAGTCCTGAATCTGCAGATGCTGGTGTGCATGTGGAGAGAAGGGAACACTTCTACACTGCTGATGGGATTGCAAACTAATACAGCTATTATGGAAAGCAATACAGAGAATTCTCAAAGAAGTAAAAGTCCACCTTCCATTTGGTCTCACAATTTCATTACTTTGTATTTTCCCAGAAGAACAAAAATCATTTTACCCCAAAGATATTTGCATCAGAATGTTTATTGCAGTTAGATTCACAGTTGCCAAGTGGAAGCAGCCCAAATGCCCATCAACCTGTGAATGGATTAACAAACTCTGGTGTCTGTATCCTAGGGAATACTATTCAGCCATAATAAAAGGTGGAGACTTTACATCTTTTATGTTTACCTGGATGGAGTTGAAACATATTGTCTAGTAAAGTATCTCAAGAATGAAAAAAAAAAAATACTCAGTGTACTCAGTACTAATATGAAACCAATATACAAACAACTACATGCCCACCTGCCCACACAAATGGTAAAACACAAATATAGTCTGGCCAGGGGGAGGGAAAGAAGAGGGAGGGAAGAGGGAGGGTGATCGGCAGATCTTACCTAGTATGCACAGTGTGAGGCTGTTCAGCATCCCCCCCAGGTGAAGGGCTCAACTACAACTTGGATTTTACTTAAAAGTGAAAACAATGTAATCTAAAAATTTGTACCTTCATATCAATTTGCAATTTTTTAAAAAAGAGGTCGATATACCGGGGGAAGAAAAGAAAAAAACAAACTGTGCATTTCTGTTTGCCTTATCCTGCTATCTGTGGATTTCTCAGGATCATCTGAGTTACTGCAAATGGAGATGGTGTGAATCCAAATCTCACCTCAGCATGAGGCACATTTTCTTATGGATGATCTTTTTTCACTGACACCTTGGGTGGATACCAGATGTCATGTTCCGGGACCCATGGACAGAGTGTGTGTGCCTCCTTTCACAGCTTCGGCCACCCGCCTGGGCCACCAGCTTTAGTTAGTACCCATTTCAAGCTCCCCTCCTAGCTGAGCCTGATGAATGAGTCCCAGGTCTTTTAAACCTAAGCCAGGAGACACATGGTTTACAGGAGTAATACAATCCTTGTAAACATCTAGGGTCTTCCATTTCTATACCGTACCACTGCAGCCTACAAGTCATCATGCCCATAAAATTCAAGTGAGCATTTTAATCTCTTTGAGAATTACCCAGTGTACTTTTTGCTTAGATTTTCTTGCTTTTTCTAGGTGTCATGAAAGGTCAAAATGAATCATGATACTTCTGAGGTGTTTGATGCTTTTAAGAGTTAGTGTATTGGAATGGGAGTAGCCATTCACTTAAGAAAAAATTGTTAAGTGTCCAGCATGACAGATACCATTTTGGGTGCAAGAAAAATAATAAATAACAGAATATGTTCCTTGGTCTTGAATAGGCAGGATTTTAACTGTAAAAAAATGACATATTTAAATGTCCCCATTTCTTTTAGCGTCCTTTTTCTCTGAAAGTGATTATGTTCTACCCAAGACTATGACCAGCATCTGATTGCTTGGCAGTAATTTGGCTTTGTGGGTTTTCCTTTTGTCCTTTATGCAGCTGACCAAGAGGAGGAAGCTCATCCTGAATTCAAATTTGGAAATGAACTTTCTGCCGATGACTTGGGTCACAAGGAAGCTGTTGCAAATAGCGTCAAGAAGGTCAGGGTCTCTGTTGCCCTTTTCTTTCATGATTCTCAAGAGGTAGCAGATATTGTTCATGAAATTTTGGAAATGTGACAACTACAAGGGAATGAAGTAGCTTATAATTCTTTTTCTGCGTTGCATAGGATAAAAGTCTCTGCTGGGTGGCCAGAGCTTGGCACACATACAAGATTAAATCTAAAAGGACGGCTAAATCACTCAGTTAAGCCTAAGTTCACCATGCCCCATTTGGCCAGTGTCTTTTAAATATTATCATTGATCACATTATCATACATAGCTCAGGTGACAACAACAACATCCTAGTGGCAGGGATTAGCTTGTTGAAATCATCAGAAAGATGACCGCTGAATATCCCAGGTCAAGCCCTCATTACAAGTCCCACCAGTTAGGTATCTTCCTCCTATCGTAGAATAAGCCTAAAAATATTCCCAACCATTCAGCCAAGAAAAATAAGTTATAATAAATAATTATATTGTGCCTACTATTTGTCAGGCACAGACTAAGCCATAAAGACATAAAAGAATCAAAACATTGTGTTCTGCATTTAGGTTGTTTGAAACTTCTATCATTTTGGGAAGGAGTAAACAGGAAAGAAGTCAACAGTCAAATAGTTATATAATCACGACTTGTCATAAGTGCTATATTAAAAGTAAAAATAAGCACTGAAATAGAGACTAATGAGAATAATGAGCAGGGAGGAGTAAGGAAACCAGAGCCCAAAGGGGTGAGAAGCATCGGCCCTACTCAGAGATAGAGGACTAACTTTCCAGGCAGAGGGACCACCACCACAAAGACAATATGGGTAAAGAGTGGATTGAATGAGAGGTAGAGTGAGACAGGATGAGATGGAGGAGGTAGTGGGAATTAGGTGACAAAGAAGGAGTCTGGAGTATGTTTGCAAACAGTGGGAAATGGTGCTGTAGAGTGGGAATGATTAGTCTTGCAGGACAGAGAGGGATAGCTGCCTGCACGTTCCTTGAGAAGGTGAGAGGAGATGGGATGGTGGTGATGTGAAGGTGTGAACCTGGATGGGACCAGGGATACTTGATCAGTGAGGACAGTGAATGAACTTTCAGGTAGTAGATAAGTTTGGTGAAAGGAAGATGGAGAGTATTTATTTGATGAGCAAAGTCAAAGGAATATTGCCATTAAATCCTACCTTTTCTGATATGGGGAATTACGGCAACTGTGACTACTTTGAGAATATTGCATGCCTACTAAGACTCAACAGTGTTACTTTACTATGTAAAGCCTTCATCAATAGTGTCTTACTCAGTTTGGGCTGCTATGCAAACTACAAAAATACCATAGACTGATTGGCTTAAACAACAGGTTATTATTTCTCACAGCTGGAGGGGCTGGGGAGTCTTAGATTGGAGGAGGGGTGTGTGTGTGTGTGTGTGTGTGGACAAATCAGTTCTAGTGAGGGCTATCCGCTGGTTTTGTCTTCGGGTAGACAGAGAATGAGGAAACCAGCTATGTCTGTCTCTTTTGATAAGGACACTAATCCCATCCTGAGGGCCCCACCCTCATGACCTAATGACCTCCCAAAGGCCCCACCTTCAAGTGCCACCACTTGGGGTTTAATTTTTCCCCATATCAATTTGAAGGGGGTAGGAGACATTCGGTCCATAGCAAACACCTAAGCATGAATGTTGAATTCCTGGAAGGTGGCTGTTCATGCTTGCTGCCCTTTACATATCAGGAGAGGTGGCCCTGTTGATTTTTTTATTACCAAAGCCCCTTGACTAAAGTACTAATTATGTTATTATAATGACGCATCTAATTAGGCTAAGACTGTCAGCAAGGGAGGGAAATATTAAGATTAGCTTTTAGGGCAGCACCTGTGGCTCAAAGGAGTAAGGCACTGCTCCATATGCCAGAGGTGGTGGGTTCAAACCCAGCCCCAGCCAAAAATAAAAACAAAAACAAACAAACAAAAAAACCGATTAGCTTTTCTGATGTATAAAACAGTGAGGTCAGCATATTGTTTTAGTACTGGCTTCTGTCCAGGGGTTTATGTCCTCATAACAAATAGAGAGTAATTTCTATTCATTTAAATATTTACATATTATTACTAATAAATTTGGAATTTTGCCCTTTAGGGAAGTAAACAAATTATTTTTCCTGCTCTAATTTAGGCCTCAGATGACCTTGAACATGAAAACAACAAAAAGGTAACAAAATAATTCCCTCATGCATTTTGTTTTCACCATGAGACATCCTTAGGTGGCCCTCTAATGTTGAACATTCTGTACTGAGTGGTGGTGTTACACTGCCTCCCTTCAGCCCATGAAATAAATATAAGGCCATTTATAGGCATAATATTTGCATGCATGATGCATCTAATTAGAAGAGTCTTCAAAGGAAATAATTAATTATGGTGATAAAACCTTTAAATCTTGATTTGATAAAATCACAAAAATAGGGCAGGAGAGTACTATGATTTTCCTAAAAACAGGTGTTAAGTGCAGTAAGGCATTTTTTTAGCTGGAATTAGAGATTTCATTCCTAGAATAGGGCTACATGGTCACTGGCATATTGAATTTAGAAATAAAAATGGCCTAACAGGTCATCAAATTTATATTATATGATAATAGAAAGGCTGATCTTGATTGTGACTACACCAACATTCAGAAAGATCACTAGTTGATTTCACACTGCGTATCTTCTGTAATTTTTATTTGATGTTACTAGCTTTATTGTAAGGAAGGTAAAGATACATTTTCAGTTTCTTTTATCTTCAGAGTTTTTCAGGTTGAGCAAAGTGGTCTGACTTATGCTTTATTGTATAGTAATGAGCTACAGGCAGAAATTTGCCTTATAACTTGGTACTCATACATCAGAGCTTCAAAAAATACAGCCTTGCTATCTGTGGGGTCTTATTTAGAGTGAGACCCTGTCTTCTCACTGTCCAAACATTTTGAAACAATTTGTGTTTCTTTTTTTTTTTTTTTTTGAGACGGAGCCTCAAGCTATCCCCCTGGGTAGAGTGCCATGGCATCACAGCTCATAGCGACCTCCCACTCCTGGGCTCAAGCGAGTTTCTTTCCTGCCTCTGCCTCCCAAGTAGCTGGGACCACAGGCACCCACCACAACGCCCGGCCATTTTTTGGTTGCAGCCATCATTGTTGTTTGGCGGCCCGGGCTGGGGATTTGAACCCGCCACCTTAGGTGTATGTGGCTGGCGCCTTAGCCGATTGAGCCACAGGCACCGAGCCAACAATTTATATTTCAATACATATGATAGTCGTCCTCTCCCAACATGCTGTGAGTACACTGTTCTTGTCTATTAGGACTTCATAAGGTATTAGAGTAACCATGCACAGATTGACTGGCAATTGGTCACCGCTGTTTGTTAGTTAAGTTATTTGAATCCTCAGGCCCTCAGGCTTCTCATGTGGACAGTGGGTAGGATTGTAATCTTCACTACATATCACTGACAGTAGTGAGACTGTGCTTGCAAGAATTTGTCTTAATGCCAGCCGCATAGTACTTTAATTATCATTAAAGACACAAGGAGGGAACAGACCATGACCTCTGCCCTTGTTTGGTGAAGAAGGGGGTCCAGACATAGGAAGAAAATGATAAAACAAAAACAAAACCAAGTTACTTTATTCGAAAATGTATCTCAGGCTTTTATTGGTGAAATAGGTTTGATGATTTAGAAGCTCAGATTGCTCAATCATCAGTTATGGCGAAGAGTCTGACCATTTCTTTTAATTCATAGATTATATTATGTGACTAGGCAGTTATCCAACTAGATTCAATCTATGTAAGAAATTTAGCTTTCAAAGTTCTCCACAAAAAATGTTGATCATTTTTGAAGGTATTATTTTTATTGTCAGTTTGGGCTTTTTCTGATTTATCAAGAAATAAACTAAAATAATTTATTTTCTTTTTTTCCCTATGCAACGTAGTACCAGTTCCATATTTCCTATGTAGCTAGTTATCAGATAATTTTAAGAATAAGCACTTTAAAAAGAAATACCATAAACTACTTAAGGCCTAAATGCTAGGGAAGTGCCACTGTACAGTAATACTCCCAGACCAGCAGCGTCATTAGCAGCTGGGAACGAGGTAGGGGAATAAAAATTGGGGGGCCTCACTCCAGAATCACTTCAACACAAACTCTGAGGGCCCAGAAATCTGAGCTTCATTTAACAGGCCTTCAAGGTATTTCTGAGGCTCACTAAAGTTTGAGAATCACTGTTCTTGACTTTTCACCTCAGTTTGTGAAAATATGAACGATAATACCTGCTGTATACACAGGTATCTCACAGCAGTACCATGAGTCTTGGTATAGTTTCTTGAGTATTTTAAAGTCTTTTGAAAATCTAAAGTTGTTAAGCCATATACACATAGAGCGTGAATACATTATGCATATGTGGGGTACAGTGTGTTTATTTTCTTTTTATACAATTTGGAGTGTCTACATCCAACTAATCTTAATAAAAGGGGAAAAATAAATAAAATATATGAAGAATAAAAAAAGAAGAAAATCTAAAGTTGTCCTAAAAATGTCAGAGAAGCTTAATATTTTATTCTCACCTCCTTTTACATTATTTGGAGGGACAATAGACCATAACTTTTTGAAGTATTCATTAGTATAACTGGGGAAGAAAAGGATCTTGACCCTTCCAAGTGTGTACGTAAACCATCTTTTGAAAGGAAGTCTGCAGTATGTATCCGTGAGTCCCACTGATGTCATCGACTTATTTGTTATCTTCCTTGCACTTGCAGGGCCTGGTCACGGTAGAAGATGAGCAGGCGTGGATGGCATCTTATAAATATGTAGGTGCTACCACTAATATTCACCCATATTTGTCCGCAATGATCAACTATGCCCAGCCTGTCAAATTTCAAGGTTTCCACGTGGCTGAAGGTAACACCAAAGGTTAAATGTAATAGCCTGTTTTTGTCTGCTTTTCTTTAATGGTGCCTATGAGCTATGAGCCGACTTGTTGACGTTTTTCTTTCTGGTCCTGAGGTCCGTTTCAGCTCACCTTATTTTTGTTTCTCAAGCCACATAGCCATGCACCCTTAGAATGCAGTGGCGAGCTAATGTTGTCAGAGTTGCAATGTTGTCATTCCCCACTTTACCCACAAGGTGGCTCTTAGAGACTGGATTTGTCCAAACTCGCGCCCCAGGTGCTTTTACAGGACTTCTTTTAATCAAAATTTGGTCTCCAAATGTCTTTGTTGTAAAATAATTTTTTTTTTTTTGCAGTTTTTGGCTGGGGCTGGGTTTGAACCCACCACCTCTGGCATATGGGGCCATTGCCCTACTCCTTTGAGCCACAGGCTCCGCCCCTATAAAATAATTTTTGATCATCTGGGTATATACCTAGTAGAGGAATTGCACGATGGAACAGTAGGTCTGCTTTTAGTTCCTTGAGTGTTCGCCAAACTTTTTTCCAAAAAAGTCGTATTATCTTTCATTGCTACCAGCAGTATAGAAGCATTCCCTTCTCTCCACATCCACACCTACCTCTGTAGTTTTGGGATTTTGTGATATGGGCTAATCTTACTGGAGTTAGATATCTCAACGTGGTTTTGATTTGCATTTCTCTGATAATTAAGGATGATGAGCATTTTTTCATGTGTTTGTAGGCCATGTGGCTGTCTTCATCAGAGAAGTTTCTGTTCAGGTCTCTTGCCCACTGAGAAATGGGGTTATTTGTTCTTTTCTGTACCCAGATGATCAAAAATTATTTTATGAGACATTTGCACCAGAATGTTTATTGCAGCCCAATTCATAATAGCCAAGACATGGAAATAGCCCAAGGGCCCATGGACCCATGAATGGATTAACAAATTGTGGTATATGCACACCGTGGAATACTATGCAGCCATAAAAGAGATGGAGACTTCACATCTTTTATGTTTACCTGGATGGAGCTGGAATATATTCTTCTTAGTAAAGTATCTCAAGAATGGAAAAACAAGTATCCAGTATACTCAATACTACTACAAAATCAATATATAATCACCTACACACTCATATAATGGCAAAACATAACTATAGTCCAGAAAGTAGAAGGGAGAGGAGAGAGAGGGGAGGGGAGGGGAGATATGGGAGGAGGGGGAGTATTTTGGGGACCTCACCTAATGTGCATGATGCAATGGTACATTTCAAAACTATTAAGAAATGAGCATAATTGTGATGGATGTGTTACTTAGTTTAATGTAAGCATTTCACATTGTATATCGACGTAGTACCCTGAACCCCATAAATACATCAGTGTACAAAGTTTTTATTTAATAAAAAATAATTTTAAAAATCTGGTCTCTAAAAACATAGGAAGTATTTATAAAACTTTCCATAATCATTTCTGGGCCAGAGAGGCCATCACCATCATTGTCATCAAAAATACATATTTTAGCGGTGGCTGTGGCTATTGGAGTACACACAATTTGTTTAACGATTCCAAATTTAATTTGGCACAGTTTTTTTAAAATTTAAATTAGCTATCTCCAGCCACAGGATGTTAATGACAGCAGGAGTTATAGATGTGATAGTGTACCCTTGGCCTTGAAGTCCTTGTGATTCAATGTAATTATTTTCATTGCTTGTCTTTCTCTGAGGGTTTGGTGGCAAGGTTTCTGAATCCATTTTTTTTATTTTTTTTTAACAGAACGCAATATTCATTATAACATGTCTTCTTTTAATGAATCAGTTGGTCTTGGCTACCTGAAGACACATGCAATTGAGTTTGTAAAGTATCCTTATGTATCACGTGGAGCAACTGGTGGGTGTGCTTTTGGTTTGGAAGTAGTCTCTGAAATAGATACCTGGCTAATATATAATTTTTGTTATAGAGCTAATAGCATGATATATGTAAATGACCAGAGCAGCTGTGACACAGTCTGCCCAAATGAGAATTGCTTTTATAACCCACACAGTGAACTCTGATTTTTCTCTTAAGCATCATTTATAAATGTGAAATTCACTCCATGCCATCTACATGTTTGTCCTGTTGGCCTAGACCTTGGTTGTTTTAGCTCTTTGTTGTTTATTTATCTCTTCCATAGTACTCTTTGTTTTCCCTGTTTTTCCTTAATAAGTCACACAGTTACAACAAACGGCAAATGAGTCGCATTTACCCCAAGGGAGGCCGCGTCGATTCCAGTAATTACATGCCTCAGATTTTCTGGAACGCTGGCTGCCAGATGGTTTCACTGAACTATCAAACCCCAGGTAGGAGCTGATGTCCAATGACCCCAAATTCCATGAGAACCCTTTGACAGGATGGTGCCAGAGTTGCCGTCAGTTGGCTGTGGGCATTTTACAAGGAAGCAGACATATGGCAAAACAATGTGTTGTTGGATTTATATAATGGTGAGAAATTAAAAACCCAAAATAGAGCAATCAAACAATGGTAGAAGATAATATGTTGTGATTTCAATTTAATCCCTTTCATAAATGCCATGACTATTCTGCTAAACATTATCCCCTACTCTAGAATATTTCTAATTTTCTTTCCTTTTAGATCAAACTTCTTGTGTCTGTTTCCAGAGGCAGAAATAAGTAAGAAGAATTTGATTATATTTGTGTAGCAGCTGTGACTCTTTTGTACTTTGGAAAATAGTCTGACCATTGTGACCATTCAGTAAATATCAATGACACAGTGGCATTTCACCATAAAAGTACAGAATAGTATGGAGTAAACTTCACTACAAAGGCTGTGTAAGGACTTACACATTCTTAGAGTAAACTAATGGATAACTTGATCCACCAAAGTGTACTCAAAAGATAGGTTTCCAAGATACTGGGTGGCCATAAAGTTTGCATACAATTAAAATAGACAATTATTTATCTCTTCCCTTTAAGTTGTCTATTAAAATAGACAAGTATTTTAATTGCATGCAAACTTTATGGTCACTCTGTATGATGATTTTTTTTTTCTTTCTGGAAAAAGAGGATTCAATATTTATAAATGCATAAACAAAGTTTTAAAAGTTTCTAAGGTTTTCCTAAGAACCTAGGGTCATAACATTAAGATTAAAGATAACAAAATAGAAATGGAATGGATAGAAATATGTCACAAAGCCTATTCTCTTTATATGATTAATACTGCACCGTAGTTCTTAAAGTTGGTAAAATAAAAATCTCTTTTTTTCAAATCAAAAATCTCTTTTTCCCCCTTCAGTTTTTTGCTATGTAAGGACACCTCCCATGCTTCCCAGTGAGAGGACCTTTTCCTTTTCCAGTCCATGCTTTGAGAATCTGCGTCCACCTTGTTTCCTAATATCTGGGCTGCTTGAAAGATGTTTTGACTTTCATCTCTTTGACACGAGTGTGATGGGCTATACATCCCACCCCTAGATGGAGCCTCCCTTGGACCCTGAAGCTCCTCTTGCTGAAGTCACCATTCTGCCCAGTGTCCCCACAACGCTCTGCTGATTAGAGTCAAGTTAGTTTTGACCTTTGGTTGTGCGCTTACAATAAAAAAGGCTAAAGTAAGGCTCAGGTTACATTCTCAGTTGTCAGAGAGTCCAGAACAGGGATTAAATGATCCTAAACCAGTTTATTCACTAGGCCAGCTAACGTTTGATTCTATAATGTTTGGTTTAACCACAGCATGTTGAAGAAGGAAAAAAAATCCATCCGTTTACACATTTTTTTGCTGATAAGAAGAAAGAAGATGTTACCCACCAGCAGGAGAAAAATCCTAAGCCATGCCCCGCCACTGTAGACCCCACCCGAAGAATTCCTCTCAAAGCTCACCCTGGGAACAGCCAACAATTTGTGTGTGATACCTAGTTCATTACTGAAACTGTTCAGTGGAGTTTTGAATTCACACTGACCCTGATAGATTTGTTCAGTGATTCTAGCATGATGATCTTTATGAAAACACATTTTATGTTTCATTTAAATTAAAAATGAGGTCATCACAATATAAAAGAAATCACTGTGTGTCTTCAGACAGATCCAGGGATACCGTGTAGTATTAGAGAGGGACCTTTGGACCAAGGAGTAATCTGATTTCCTTTGTTTAAAATCACTCCATCAGGACTTTCTTTGTCCGGGGAGACAAGATGCTAAATTATTTTTGTCTCTTGACAGATTTAGCGATGCAATTGAATCAGGGAAAATTTGAGTATAATGGATCGTGCGGGTGAGTAATGTGATTTAAACTGTTGTCACCTCTTTTCAGAACTCCATACTACACCTGTAATGAAACCCTGTCACTTTTAATTAGGGGCTGCAGAATTTAATCTGGGTTTGAAGGATGAGATAGAAACAAATTAAGTCCCTAGGTTGATTATATTTGCAAATATACATTCATCTACCCATTTAACGTAAGCAGGGTTTTTTTAAACCACAACTTAAGCAGTTCATCATATAAGCTATAGAGTTTAATTCTCTCACTTTAAAATCAGTAGGAGTTTTTTTATATCTGGGCCAGGTAATGATCCCTGCTCGCTTGGAGATTAACGTGGGCCCTAGGCATTAAATATGTGTATTTTACCTGGGACAAATATAGAAGTGAAGTTAATTTCATATATAATGAAGTTGTGGGTATCAAGTTGGATTTAATTCAGTGGGAATAAACCTTTGCCCTCTATTGATTTTTTTGCTTGTCTTGTAAAATAGCAGTCATCAAAGACTAATGCTGTGAATATTGTTGTAGTTTACTTAAATAACACTCTTTAAAATTTGTGAACCAGGAATTGAAATAGGAAATGTTAATTCCACTGAAACGCTGAAAGGCAAAGTGAAAATGTGCAGTTAGAATTCTGTAGAGATTTTATTTAAAAACTCTGTGTGGCTGTTTTTGTCCCAGGCATCTGTCCCCAAGCAGCACAATCCCTAGTCCCAGACTACTGCCCAGAAGCCTCTGGACTAGTTCAGTGCATCCCATCTCATTATGCTGCTGTTAGCACCATAGTGCACCTGCTTGGCTATCTTAATTTTTATCACTGGAAACAGACAGTTAAGATAAAGATTTTTAGCAGCTGTGGATTCAGAATTCGGATTTTTTTTTTTTGAGACAGTCTCATTGTGTCTCCCTCGGTAGAGTGCCATGGCATTACAGCTCACAGCAACCTCAAACTCCGGGGCTTAAGTGATTCTCTTGCCTCAGCCTCCCAAGTAGCTGGGATTACAGGCCTGCCACAACACCCAGCTATTTTCTTTGGTTGTAGTTGTCATTGTTGTTTGGCAGGCCCAGGCTGGGTTCGAACCTGCCAGCTCTGGTGCATGTGGCTGGTGCCCTAGCTGCTGAGCTACAGGCACCAAACCTGGAACGGCCCCTCCCTCAGCCTGCGTGAGGGACAGTTCTCTTGCCAGTGTGGATAATATGTGCAGCTGACCCATACCACCACCCCCCATACATACCTGAAGTGTCCACTACATTTCCGTCTACTATGTGCTTTGAAAGAAATAAAAATTATGTAGTTAGGAAGGAAAAGATCTGGATTACCATTTCAGAATTTGGTTAAAGCTGTTTTGTGACTAAGGGTTCATAACCAGGGGATTGTGCACATACATTGCTCCGTGGACATCCCCCCTTTTCCACTGTCAGTGGTGGGCTCAGTGAGGACCCTAGCTTGGGGGTCTGAAGACACAGGTTTGCGTTCAGCTCCCGGCTTCTCTGAGTACTGGCTGTGTCATCTTAGGCCGGCATGTCAGACTCTGAACCTTGATTCCTCGCTTTATAAAATGAAGACAGAGACACCTGCTAGACCAGGGTTTGGTGTGTCCAAAGCAAAGGAGAATGTCTCTCTCCTCGAACAAGAGGGGGAACTAACAGACTTTCTCTTTGACTAAAACTGAGTCTGTCCTGTCTAGGCCCAGCCTTAGCTTCCTTCTCTGTCACTGTAGGATGCAGTTTGAGCATGAATCCTGCTACATCAGTTTAGGCCCAGTGCACCACCCTTGGCATCTGCCCACCTGCTATGTCTTATCACTGTAGCCTGCCTTCAGCAATCATCGCACCAAGTCCGTTTAGCCAGAAACCCCTTGTCCTTGGCAATTTTCCTCTTAGCAGCTCTCCATTCACTCACCCCCACCCTGCTCCTCGGTTATAAATCCCTACTTGTCCTTGTTGGAATCAGGCTCATGCCCACTGTTGTCATGGCCTCCCTTGAATGAAGTCTGCCATACCATTTTTTAACAAGTGTGTGCCTAATATTTTTTTTCTTTAACAATCACGACAGCCCAATAAGGTTGAACAAAGGAGTGTCTATGAACATCCTTTAGGAACTGCAAATTTCTGTGTAAAAGTGAGGTTTAGGAAAAGCTTAAGGCTTTACGATCCATCCCACTTAGAAATAATGCAAAATCCAGTGAGTGTTCTGTTCAGATCGAGCCTTCAAGAAGCCCAGGGAGGCCAGGGGCAGCATCCATAGTTGACACAGGACCTGTCAGGATGACTGTGCTCACTTCTCTAGCCCTGCAGGGGCCCCGTGACGCTTAAAGCATTTTCCATGCCCACCTCGGCAATCCCAGGGTAACCCAGGCAGTGTGGCTTGACTGACGCAGGGACGGAAAGGGTTCCAGCTGTGTATTTAGTGAGTTTCTTTCCAGTAGTTTCTGCCTTACCCCTGTTACCATGTTCAGTGTCTCCCTCTCTACACTGCTGCTCATTTGAAAATGCAATTGTTTATTTTTTAAAAACCTTCACTAACTAGGACAATGCTCTACTTCAGCTGGAATTCTCTGTTTGAGGCGATGTGACCAAAAGTGTAGGTCTCACCAGACAGACTGAAAATAGACCCTGTGCCTCCAGCTTGACCAGGCTTGGCGATACTGCCCAGCCTGTGTCCCATGCTTTCCTATCCCCACGCCCAGCTGTCACCCACAGGAGAAAGAGAAGTATATGTCCTCACCTGTCAGCCTCTGTGATGGTAGATGTAGGGCCTGCACCATACAGGAGTGTGTGTCCCTGGGGCACAGCCAGCCAGGGCACAGCCAGCTGGGGCACAGACAGCCGGGGCACGGCCAGCCAGGGCATAGCCAGCCAGGGCACGGCCAGCCGGGGCACGGCCAGCCGGGGCACAGCCAGCCGGGGCACGGTCAGCCTAGGCACAGCATGGCTCTTACCATGTTGTCCTTGTGGTTCTCCACCCACCTGCAAGGACTGTAATCCCAGAATTCTAGAAAGCCAAGGCAGGTGGATTCAGTTCAAAACCAGACTGAGGAAAGGTGAGACCCCTGTACCCCCCGTCTTTCCTAAAAGAAAAACTATCCAGGCATCATAGTGGGTACCTGTAGCCCCAGCTCCTTAGGAGGCTGAGGCAAGAGGATCACTTGAGCTCAAGAGTTTGAGGTTGCTGTGATCTATGATGCCACAGCATTCTACTCAGTGTGACAGAGTGAGACTCTATCTCAAAAAAAAAAAAAAAATCCATCCTTGTCTGGTGTGTCTGAGGGCTGTGTTTCTTTATAAAAGTACTCTGCTCTTTTTAGGTGACAAACAATAGCTGTCCCATGTAGAACATTTGTGTTAAAGGGACATAAACACCCTAGGACCTAGCAGCTGTAACAAAACATCAGAAACCGTCCTGGGAATCCCCTCTCTGCATTGCGGGCTGATCTTTGGTAGGCCTTCCCATTGGGCCCAGTAGCCATGAGTTTTACCAGGAAAATGAATAGTTTATAACAGGCTTCTTTATAAAGATGGGGAAATGGAAGGCATTTCTCTAATTCCTAATGAAACAAAATAGAATAAATTAATATCTTAAATCTTTTCAGGCTTTCATAGGAAATTAGGTAATTGATACCAAAATAGTATGACATATTACAATTCAAAGATGCATATTTTGTACACAATACTCCCCTCTTATCCATAGGAGATACACTCCAAGAACTCTGAATGCCTAGAGCCATGGGTAGTACCAAACCCTATATAAACTATGTTTTTGCTTCTACATACCTGTGATAAAACTTAATTTATAAATTAGGCAGAGTAAACAATTAACAACAGTAACTAATAAAATTGAACAATCATAACAAAATATTATAATGAAAGTTATGTGGGCTCGGCGCCTGTGGCTCAATCTGCTAAGGCGCCAGCCACATACACCTAAGGTGGCGGGTTCGAATCCCCAGCCCGGGCCCGCCAAACAGCAATGATGGCTACAACCAAAAAATGGCCGGGCGTTGTGGCGGGCGCCTGTGGTCCCAGCTACTTGGGAGGCGGAGGCAGGAGACTTGCTTGAGCCCAGGAGTTGGAGGTTGCTATGAGCTGTGATGCCATGGCACTCTACCCAGGGG